>CM032637.1:2307464-2499515 GCA_019097785.1 Fraxinus excelsior | reverse complement strand
AGGGGGTCTCACTCTTAGAAGAATTTAAAATCAATAAGTAAAGTAAAAAATAAATAAATAAAAATTAAGAAAAATCAGTGAACAGTGTTATCATGTATGTGAAAAAGCCCATATTTCCTAAAATTTACAAACAAATCCAAGAAATTATAAGTTGCACCAATGTGTATCATTCAAAAGAGACAAGATTTATGCAGTATTAACATCACAAACATGGAGGAAAAATAACTGATTTTTGTAGCTACAATATTCTGCAAATCCGTGGGAACGATAATAATAATTTGTTGAAAACATTAGGCGTATATTGTGACCTGGTATAACATACAAACAATAGATATTGCAATAAATCACAAAGATTTTGAACACCATCAAAATCAATTTACAAAAAAATATTAAGAAAGAAACATGATTTTTTTCATTAACCAATACTTTTATCTAACAATTCTAGACACTCTTCAACTGCTAGAAAGAATTTCATTCAACTTGTATTCCTAGTAGGACGTTCCTATATTTAAATTAGACGTTCAGAATTTAACACACAAAACACTAACTGGCATGACAAAGATCATACACTCCATTTATCTATTTAATACATTTTTTTCAAACCTACAAGTACTGTTTTGAATGAATTGTTCCAACAAATGGGTAAAGCTATGGGGATTGCATAATCCTTAGCACCATTTCATTTTATTCTTGGAATAATCTTTCAATGATTATTTAAAGCTATCTCCAAATTGAAGAAATGCTGAGTCTATTAAATGGAAGTAAAAGATTCGGGCATCCAGGCAAGGTCAGGCATTTACAAGCTAATGATGTCAAATCACGGTTTTCAATTCTACATCAGAAGAAAAGGGTAAAATCAGAACAGGATCATATACTCGGAATACGCTTGAAGAACAAATATCCTATAATCTGTTTAATAAATTCATCAATTTTTAACCTTAAACTGATGCTTTAAAGTGTTGAGAAAAATTAGTACAGATACAGGGAATAATTTATTCTTACAAGGGTCAAGAATAGAGTTCATCCTCCTATATTTAATGTTTAAATATTTAACCTTCTCCAGGAGATGAACTTCAAATTTTACCCGAAACAGATTATACAACCCACATAATCCCTCATTGTTGGTTTAGATCTTGTGACAATAACTTAAAGCCATCTTCATTATGCAAACTGAGTGTCATGAGAAAGATTCCACATGCCAAGTATCGTTCTTACTATCTTATAATTGCAAACGTAGAGTTTATTATATATCGGAAGAAAAAAAATTTGCAAACAAGATAATTATCAGTCGAGGCAAAGGAAGGAGGTGTGCCCACCTTTTTCAAGTGCTTCTTGTGCTGATTGAAGTGCAAAGATGGATTTAACTAGAGGATCAGAATCTGTTGAGTTCTCATGGTTCTCACTTCTTTCTTCTTTAGACTCCCAAGATGAGTCGGCAACTAAATCTTCACGAGAGACATCTTCAAAACCTCTGTCATTGTTCCTGTCATAACCATCTCGAAGTCCATCGTTAACTACAAGTTCAGTGGCCTGAACTTCATCACCGTTTTCTTCATCATAATTCATCGGCCTTCCACTTAGAATCCCATTACTTGTTGCAGTGTCATTTCCCTGCATAAGGGCATAGTTGGAGCTTCGAGAGTCAGATTCCATGCTGGAGTGAGAATTTTCCTTATCAATTTTGAAACGTTCTCCTTTAGCCTTCTTACCGGTCTCAATGCGTCCCTTTCCCTGCTGACCACGCACCGTGCTGCCCAAATTCTTTCCACTCAGACTCCTCATCCTGCTCCTATCACGCGGAAATCCTGCAACCACTGGCATCTCATATCTCTCACTTGGAGCACTGGCTGCCGTGGAGGACTTGCTACTCCGATCCTCACTATTCTCTGAATCGGTTCCAGCAGCAAAGGTTGGTCCAATGGACAACCCATAATCACCAAGCATAGCAAAACCATCCAGATTCCTCGCCACAGCATTTGTTGATGAAACAGACCCCTCACCTTTTTGGTTCCTGTCATAAAAAACTTGCATCCGTTTGCTCGAATTTCCACCCAAATTTGACGAATCCTGTGTAGGCATCTTGCCAGTATCAGCACTACTGTTCCCAACCTTATTGGGGTCCCTCTTGATCCTTTTCCATTTCTTCAACCTATTTCCTTTCTTCATTGCTGCATGGGAAGGTGACACTTCCGGTTGCACATCTGTGTCGGCCAAATTCATTGAATCTCTAACTTCAGTTCCCATTCCTTTACCCTCTGAAGATAACTCGTTAGGGTAATTATTTTCCACCACACCTCCGTGGTTCTGAACCTTGGTTTCACCACCATTTACCACTTTCTCTGAGCCAGAAATGGTACTAATTGCATCATTATCTTCCCCAAATTCGACTCCGGGTGCCTCCCTTTCCAAATCCATTTACCTTAGATTCCTTTTTATTCTTATTCACAATATCCTTAGATTCTTTATTCTTCTTATTCACAATATAATTATAATAAAGAATTCAGATCAAGATCGAGGATAAACAAGCGTCATTCCAGCTCACCGGTGAATCAAATCGACCAAAAACTGTCGAGAGAAAAATCAATTACTTCCTATGCAAGATCGAATTTCCCTTAACTTCTGATAGAATTCAACTCAAATAAATTCTAAATCAAAATGGAAAGCAACTGATGAAGCGGAAAGCATTGGAAACGGAAAATTCAACACTTTACGTGAATTCAATCGAATCTACTTAGATATTAATCCGTTCCTTCCAATGGGAGAAATCAATTACTTTTTAAGGGAAATCGAATCTCTTAAACTTCCGGTGGAATTCAATTCAATAAAACTTCTTACATCCAAATCATAAATGGTATGTAATTAACAAATCGGAAAGCCATGGAAATTAGAATTTCAAATTTTGACAGGAAGAAATTAAAAACTAACAAGCATAGCATACCTTGGGAGCTTTAGGGAATTGGAAGGAATCCCGAGTTGCAATATGGATTTGGAGATATGTCGTAAAATTAATTTTTGATTTCTGAATAATGATAGGAAATAATATAATAATAATTGGGGGAAAAATTCGATTATAATAGAAAGGACAAGGCCGAACATGCAAGGAAATGGAAAGGGGGTCCACAGCGTGGGACGGTGGGCCCATAGACAGCTAGTGCTGCTTCCACACGCCTGATACCCATGGCCTCGACTTATCTTTCGAAGTAACTTTTAAATTTTCTTATTTTTATTTTTTTGTATTGCATAAATAAATAAATATCACATTTATAAATGGGATCCACTAACACACGAGTTTATAAATTGATTTATAAATTTTGCTGAGTTAGCCAATAATGGTATATTCAATTTGAGACACATGCCCAGGTTTCACGGGTAACCTTTTCTTAACACAGAAAGGGACACCGTGCGGCAGTAGTCTGCTCCGCTAGACTACCTTCCGCCTATTCCTCGGTCGCGTCGGGACGAAAGTAAATTTTGATTACAATTTTAAGAAAGCGTACAACATGAAATTGAACATGATGGAAAATAACTGATCATTGATTGCTAAAAAGCAGGACATTACACTAGACGAAAGCAGGAAATTACAAATGGCTAGTGCAGGGGGAAAACACTAGTAAGCTTGAAATAGTTTTGAAAGACCAATACCCCCTATAATAGATTTCGGAACAAAAACCCAAATAACGGGAGTAGACGTTATTTGGCTCTAGAATCATACTTTTTCTTTTCTATTTTCTATTTATTTTATGAATTAAATGAATATTTACAACACGGGGCTTAAGCAAAGCTGCAGCCCGTGACATTCTCCCCCATTTGATTTGGCGATGTCCTCGGAGCCATTGAGTATTCTTCTCGCTGTTGCATCCGCTCCATTTGACCAAGTACTCTTGAAGATGTTTCTTTGAAGGTTGAGTAGTTCGGTGGCCAAGAATCTGTTTAGCGAACTTCTTTACTGATTTCTTCAATTTGAACGCAGGCTGCTTCAGATTTGTAGACATTCTGTACTGTTTCTGATCAATATCTGCAATATGAGGGAGTAACGGTTGCTGGCTAGTAGAAATTTCAAAAGGACTCTTGTCTGGAGAAGAGCTCTTTTGAACATTGGAACACATCTGAGCCACATCCGAGAGTTTCACCCGAATTTCATGCGAAGCAGAGGTAAAGTGCTGAAAATAGTCTCCCAGCATAGAATTGAACTGCTCTGTCTGTCCATCTGATCTTCGGTGAATAGTAGCATTTGTGCTCGAAGTTGAACCAAGAAGTTTGAACAACTTGGTCCAAAATATGCCAATAAATCGAGAATCTCGATCATTGACGATAGGCGATTCCCAGTATTTGATAATATGCTTGAAGAAGAGTTGAGCTGTCTCTTCGGCTGATACATACTTGGGCGCTGTGTTGACTGTCGAATCTTTAGATAAGCTGTCCATCCCGATGATGATAGTGCCAAAGTCTTCAACTCTTGGCAATCCACTGATGTAGTTCGTCGATCCACTTTCGACTGATTCATTCAGGATGGAAAGGGGCTCCAGTGAGCCGGTTGTCTCTTTGGTTTCCTCTACTCGAAGAGAGCACAAGAATGAGGGTTCATTTATCTTGAAACCCTTACTGCATTGCATGGCTGAGACGCCTTTCTCGCCAGCTTTCCCAGTCTGTGTGGGAATAATGAATGGTTTGCTCCCCATCATTATAAGTGAGTCAGAATGCGGCAACACTGCTGTCTTTGTATCCCGCAGATATTCCAATCCGAGAATCAGCTTGAAGTCATCCATCTGAACTACCGACAAATTTGTCCTTCCTTCGAATGGACCTACTTTGATCGGCACCGATTGTGCTATTCCCGCTATTGGTTGAGCAGCAGAGTTGATTGCTTTGACTTTCCCCTTACCTCTCTCCAGAGCAAGTCTGAGCCGCTCTACTTCGGAACTTGCGAGGTAGTTGTGCGTGGCACCAGTGTCCACCATAGCCCTGATTGGCTTTCCATTGATCCTCACATCAATGTACATTAGGCCTTTAGCCTTGCAAGCGCGAGCCTTCGATTCTTCAATATTCGGCTCTTTCGAGGGACCGACGTCCCTTTTAGTATCTCGGTGCAATAGTGTATTGCACGAATGCGAGAGTGCACCAATTACATCCTCGTCTCCTTCGGAGTCGGTGTCGCCACGACAGCTAGCCTGTGGGGTATTTCGCTTCGAACCTGAGCCCCCAACTAGTTGACAGTATGCATTCACCATCCGTTTCTGAGGACACTCAGCCACCCGGTGAGGTCCTTCACATAGAAAGCATTTTAATCTAGGAGCGACATCAGATCTGCCATCCTTTGCTTTTCCATGTTTCCAGTCAGAACTGGAACTGCCGTTATGGTTTCCTTGACGGCTGTTGTGATACTTCCTCGGTGAGTTACTCTGGCGGTTGCCTTGATAGGGTCCTCCCATATTCTGAGAGTAACGCTCTCCCCCATTTGAGTTCGAGCTGGGTCTGTAAGGTCTCCTTCCACCTTCAACAGACTGACTATTTCCCGAAGGTCGATCCTCTCTCGACTCGGGTTGATAGTCGCTTGCACATTCGGCAGCTCCCATAGCCGCACTTAAATCAGTGACCTTCTGTCTCTGAAGTTCCGTGCGCATCCACGGTTTCAAACCTTCCATGAAGGTGAATAGCTTATCCTTCTCTGACATATCTCTGATATTCAGCATATGCCCCGAGAAGGCCTTCACATACTCCCTGATGGAGCTTGTGTGTCTCAGTTCCCGTAATGCCCGACGTGCCTCATATTCCACGTTCTCTGGGAAGAACTGAGATCTGATAGCTTCCTTGAGCAGATCCCAAGAATCTATTCGAATTCTGTTGGCTTGAATGTCAACATACTTCGTTCGCCACCATAGCTTTGCATCACCTCCTAGATACATGGTAGCTGTAGTGACCTTTCTCGCTTCGTCCCTGATCGACGCCGCAAGAAAGTATTGTTCTATGTCGAACAAGAAGTTCTCAACTTCTTTAGCATCGCGTGCACCTCCGTATGCACGCGGTTCTGGAATTCTGAGCCTATGCACCGGCTCATGTGCGATGGCTTGTCCATTGCCAATCGCGCGCTGAAAAACTAGTAACTGAGTTCTCAACGCTCCCATCTCATCCTGCAGATCAGGTATGATAGCGACGGCTTCAGACATAGCTGCGCATGCCTCTTGGCATTCATCCAGTTGGATGCGTAATTCCCGATTTTCCGTCTGTGCCGCCTCGGCCTTATCCCCGAGGTTCTCCATGGCAAAACACAACCTAGTGTTCGTCACCTCTAGCGCCTCCAAACGCTGTCGGGTGTTCCTCTTTTGAACATCAACCACCTCCGTGGTGTTCGAGGAATTTGGATCAGTTTCCATAGCTTTCTTAATGAGATCTTGAGCCGCAGCTCTGATACCAACTTTCACGGGTAACCTTTTCTTAGCACAGAAAGGGACACCGTGTGGCAGTAGTCTGCTCCGCTAGACTACCTTCCGCCTATTCCTCGGTCGCGTCGGGACGAAAGTAAATTTTGATTACAATTTTAAGAAAGCGTACAACATGAAATTGAACATGATGGAAAATAACTGATCATTGATTGCTAAAAAGCAGGATATTACAATAGACGAAAGCAGGAAATTACAAATGGCTAGTGCAGGGGGAAAACACTAGTAAGCTTGAAATAGTTTTGAAAGACCAATACCCCCTATAATAGACTTCGGAACAAAAACCCAAATAACGGGAGTAGACGTTATTTGGCTCTAGAATCATACTTTTTCTTTTCTATTTTCTATTTATTTTATGAATTAAATGAATATTTACAACACGGGGCTTAAGCAAAGCTGCAGCCCGTGACACTAGGGGTGGGCAAAAACCCGATCAACCCGTCCGACCCAACCCAACCCGACCGGGTTGGGTTGGTTTTTTCTATTTTTTTCTTGGGTTGGGTTGGTTGGCAAGGTTAAGTTGGTCGGGTTGAGTCGGGTTGTGGGTTAACCCTTCCAACCCGACAAAAACCACATAACACAACCCGCTAATTAAAAAACTAAAAAATTTTGTCAAACTAAAACAAAATAAAAGTGAGAGACCCGGTCAAAAAAAAAAAAGTGAGACAAAAAAAAACCTAACATATCTTCCATCATCTCTCTCACGCGGCGGGCGTCGTCTCACCAAATCATCAACATTGGTTGTGATTTTGGATGAGATCTCTATTCCAATACATCTCTTTTTAACGCAAATATTAATATTGCTTTAAATTTAGTACTTTGGTGACTTTAATATTTGTTGATAGGTCGTCCTAACCCGACCAACCCAACCCGACCAACCCAACCCGACCAACCCAACCCAACACGACCGACATTTGGTTGGGTTGGGTTGGGTTGGGTTTCAATCTTTACATGGGTTGGGTTGGGTTGAATTTACGCCAAACCGATCATGTTAGGTATGGGTTGGGGGAAAAATCGACCCAACCCAACCCACGCCCACCCCTACACATGCTTGAATTATAAGAGTTTGTTACGTTGGGTTGATATAATGGGTGACCAAATTGCCATATGGCGGACCCTTATTAGAGGTGTCTGTAGGCAAAACTCAAATTATAATTTTAGCATACGTTTAGTGAAATGATTGAGAAATAAATTGATTTAAACTTTATAATTTTTTTTTAAAATTAAGAGTTATTTATTTTGCAATTAATTAGCCAGCAATAGGTTTCATGGCTATGAATTACATTATTATTTCAGACAACGTCTATTGTGATATTATAATTAGGGAAAATTATAGTTACGATACCAAATTTTTCACTTTTTTACAGACTTTATCCAAACCTTTCATTTATGTCACTCACGATATCAAACCTTTAAAAAATTCGCACCTGGAGTCCAAAATGACAGAAATCGTTAGTTTGACTGTTAGTTGACCAATAATTAAATGTCTGACCAATTTGTAAACGGTAAATATGTAATTTTCCCTTTTTCATATGAAAAAATTTAAAATAAAAGAATTAAATTTTTTTTAAAAAAAACCACCCCCACCCCCACCCAAAACCCTTTTCATCTTCTTCCCAACCCCACCCCGTCAAAGTATGTTCATTCTCTGCTGCGACATATAATGAAGTCTCGCCAAATTCTCAATCCTTTTTTCCTCCTCTCTTGCTCTTTCTTCAATTTCAAGGACACCCCATATCACAAGATAAGCAGCAGAGATAAAAAGTCAAGAACCCTAAAATTGTCTAACATAATCGGATAGGAAAAATACGACCATTAGAGAGAAAACGAATCTGTACTATATATGAAATCCAGCTCAAGAAAGCAGTATATTCAAGAATTCAAAAATCTAAAGACAACCCACATGAGAGAGCACTCGTACTCTCCAAAGAAAATTCACCTAATTGATGTAAGAGTTAACAAATTGCAGTAGCAATTACCAACTAAAGCTACTAGAGAAGAACCACAATCTGAAAAATCCGATAAGTTGATTATGTTTTTTCGATTCTGTGATCTGAAAGCATTATTGGGTTCGTGTTTCCCCCCTAATTTTGAGGGATTCTTTATTTTTGTTTTAGGTCAATCAATGAGTTCATTGTCTTTGTCGGTATCCATGGTTGGTTGGCCTGGTGAGCTTCCTCAAATAGGTTGGGGGTAGGAGGAAGAAGATGAATAGGGTTTTGGGGAAGATGAACATGGTTTTTTTTTTTTAATTTAATTCTTTTATTTTAAATTTTTTCATATGAAAAGGGGAAAATTACATATTTATCCTTTACAAATTGGTCAGACATTTAATCATTGGTCAACTAATAGTCAAACAAACAGATTCTATCAATTTGGACTTCGGGTGCGAATTGTCTAAAAGTTTGATACTGTAGGTGGCACAAATGAAAGGTTTAGGCAAAGTCTGCAAAAAAGTGAAAGGTTTGATACCGTGGCTACAATTTTCCCTTATAATTATATAATCAATTCCTTGTAAGTCACATATTTAGAGTGTGTTTGGTAGAGATTAAAATTGAAAAATTAGTTGTTATTGTTGACTTTTATTGGACGAGTGGAGCTCAATAACGGCTATATTTTCAATTTTAATTGGATTTAAATCTCTACCGAACACGCCCTTCACGAAAATTCAGTTGAAACTAGCATTTCTATTGTCCAAATTCACTATGAAAGCCAATAATTTTTTTATTATTATTTGTCGTAGAAGTAGGTATCTCTGACCTCAAAAAGTTGTCACTATTTGTATGTTACAAAACATGTTTAAATTTTTAAGTTAGAAAAAAATAAATCAACAATAAAATCATTTTGTTTCAAATTTTAACCAAATATGCTCTTTAGAGATCTTTTAATCGATCATACCTAGTCTTATATAATTCAACACACTACTATCAATTAGTAGTGACAGCATGCTCATGATGCTCGCTAGCCTCTTAAAGATATGCCAACCATATATTTCACCATATCCAAAGCTAGATCAAGCCATCCATCACCAAGCATGCATGTCTTGGCTCGTTCATAGGGCCAGCCTATTAACTTTTTTATGAACACAATTTTAATTTTGTTTATGTTTAATCATAATCAATCACAAAAAAATAAAATAGAGTTGTTTATTTCGTAATTATTTTTATTTAGCTTTTCTGAAAGTTATTTAAAAAATTGATCAAGCAGGGCAACTGAGTTATGCCCTACACAGGCAAGGCCGGCCCCTTAATCAATGTGCTAGCCCTGGCTCGGCCCATTGATCAATGAGCCGAATAGGGCCTCATTATCAATAGGTTGTGTAACTTGACATATTGCCCCCAAGATGATGACATGCGAAGATGCGTTTGTCTATGTAATTTTTTTAAAAAATCTTTGTAAAATACAATTGATTTTCATGTTGCATCTTGACATTAATGTACAACACAGTGTGCCAAACATTGACATTAATGCCCTTACAAATTACTGCACATTTAAGGTTCAAGTTCATCCTTCCGCTCCCATAGTAATTTTTCTGTGTCTAACCAATCTTTGATATATGTGATTGAGTAATGCTATTCATCCCCATTGGGATTACAAACACAGTCTAGGTGACGTTAATATGATGTGAAATTAAATAAGTCATTTAATTTAATCTTTCATTTAACCTATCATTTAGAGACACCTCGACTGTGTTTGTAAACACACTGGGGATGAATAACATTACTCTATGTGATTAGAGAGATATTATGCTTAATTTACTGTATTTAAAATTCATATAATATAATCTCACAACACAAGAAACAAAAACTAGTATCCCAAACCAAAGACAAAATCGTTAAACTAGCAACATTAAAAATATGCACCATTTACACTGCGGCTTCTTTTTAAAGCATTTATACAACATTATCATGTTCAATCCTCATAGATCCAACCCACACATTGGATCATCTCATCTGTAGTACAACTTCTTCATGAAAGAGAATGCGAAGATACAGTTAGTCTACTCTTCCATGTTTTTTTATAGTTGTTCTCAAACTCAGGTAAACCGCGTCAACCAGTTCCAAACTCGAATAAAAGAGGAGGGTCATGGTAAGTTGACGGGCAAGGTAAAACTTTGCTTGATTCAGCCTTGAAGTGTACTTTTGCTTATCTTATCATAATGATGGGTAAAAAACAGAAACTTTCTTGATGGGAAGATATATCTATGTTTCGATTTTTTCTATGTATTTGCATTGATTGTCTGATCCAATCCTGAAAAAAGTGAGGTCTGCTTCTGACATTTTAAGGCACACTGTAGAAGAAGATGATACATAAATTTCACATGTATGATCTCTTCTGTTGTATAAAAGTCTTTACTGTTTCATCCATCTTCTATAGAATCCTCAGTCATAGCCACACAATAAATTGCACCTGTCAGCATAAATTACAAGAGTTCAATTTTTTTCTAATGCAAATTTGTTCAAAATGGTTTTAGTGAATACTTCTGGAATATATGGTATGGGACTTCATCTACTCCCAACATCAAGCATTTTATTGCCTTCATGAAAACTTTTGTAACTTCTACAACCACCAAAAGCAATTTTTGGACTCTCATTAATTAGTCGAACATGGACAAAGAAGTAAGACTGTCTGCGGAACCTCAAAAAGAGGTCCTGACCATTAATATCAAGTCTCTCACCGTTAAGGTAGCAAGTGCCGATAAGGAACTGGGTAAGGAAATTATAGTCGACAACGTCCCCTCAACTCCAAATTCACAGTCAAAGAACTCAATTACAAATTATGTTGCATCGTCTCCATGTAAGTCTCCACTCGTGTCCTCCCCATCGTCTGCTTTTGTTTCAGCATTACAATCTCCTTATATTTCTCCGAGGGAAATTTCGGATACAAATTCAAATCCAACTTAAGAGAGTCTCACCCCGAAAACTACATTTGCTGAACCATCTCTACCAACATCATACTGTGGTTCCCAGACTGACGACATCCCTAGCACCTCGTATACCCCACCTCTGTAGAGATGTGATTATTCTGATGACGCGGCAAACACAAAGCTCAAAGTTACCTGTGTTCCATTTTCAGGTCCAGACACTGCCCCTCACATTTCGTTTTCATTTCCTATCCCTCGAATGTCCTTTGCAAAAGCCTCTGTTACACCCATTTCCAATTCCAAACTTAGAAGCTGTGACATGTACATAGGCTTCCATGGTCAGAACCCAAACTTGATACAGTTCTGCAAGTGGCTTAAATCAGAGCCTGAGGTTTAGGGCATTGCTTGCTTTAGTGCTGACAGAGCAAACTATGTGGATAATCAGAACTACGATATTGCTGATAGAGTTATTTGCTCGATAACCTTTGCTGTTGTGGTCATCACCATAAATAGCCTTTTTAACCATCTAAGTTTGGAGGAGCTCATATTCTTTGCTCACAAGAAGAACTTGATTCCTGTGTTATTCAAAACTGATGCTAACAAAATTGCAAATCTCTTCAACCCGTATTCCGATAATAAGGAATTCAAAGAAGCGTTGGATAGATTAATGAGATCTCATGAATTCAAGCTGGAAGCAAATGATGGTAGCTAGAGAAGTTGTGCATCAAAGGCTGTCCGAATACTAAGAATAAACATTGGGATGAAGAGTGTGGCGGATATGGAAGTAGAGACGTTTGAGGAGTTACCATTCCCGAGAAACAAATGCTTAGTAGGGAGGGTGAAAGAAATTATGGAAATTAAGACTACATTCTTCGGTTATGGGGATTATTTGCAGCAAGAATGGCCCATGATGACCATTAAAGGAGGAACACCAACTCCATCTGAAAGTCTAGCAGACGAGGAACCAAATTTAGGGGCTTCGGTTGAACAAGAATTTGGAAAAAATTAATTGAAGAGGCCTAAATATAGAAAGTCAAAAAGTGGGAAATATAAGAACTATGGAAGCAGTGTTATATGCATAAATGGATCACCGGGAACTGGAAAGACATAGCTCGCATTGGAATTTGCCTACAAGAACTCCTAAAGATACAAAATGGTATTGTGGGTTGGTGGCCAAGCTCGGTATTTCAGGCAAAATATATTGAATTTCTTTGTCAATATAGAGTTGGACGTGAGCGCAGATGCAGAGTAGGAAAGATGGAGGACCTGGAGCTTTGGCGAACAAGAAATCAAAGCATTTAAGAGAGTTAAACGGGAGTTGTTCTGGGACATGCCCTATTTACTGATTATTGAAAATTTAGACATTGAGAGAGAATGGTAGGAAGGGAAAGATCTACATGACTTTATACCAAGGAACACATGAGGCACCCATGTAATTATCACAACAAGGCTCTCCAGAGTAATGAACTGTGACCCTTTGCAGCTTCTACCATTGCCTTTTTCAGATGCAATGACATTGCTCAGAGGAAGAAGGAAAAATGATTATCCTACTTCAGAGCTAGAATTTCTTGAAAAGATCAATGATAAATTGAGAAGGTCGAGTTTTGGATTGTGGGTAGTTGGTTCATTGCTTTCTGAACTTACGATTGCTCCATCTGCTCTTTTTGAGGCTGTGAATCCAACGCAACACAAAGAAGACAGCGACTGCTCAAGTCTGGACAATTCATATCAACAATTTTATAGAACCAATCATTTCCTAATGAAAGTTCTATCCTTTTGTGCTGCTTTATTGAACCAAATATAGGGGGGTCGGAACCTCCTTGCATTTAGAATGCTACAGGTTGGAGCATGGTTTGCCCCAACACCTATTCCGGTAAATCTACTAACCACAACAGCAAGTAACATACCATCTACAAGAGAAAAATTGAGAAAGTGGACAAAATGCCTGAAACTTAATTTATGTCGTTCAAGTTGCTTTGCAAGCCAAAGTTGGATGAGTAAAGAAGATCCAGCCTTTCTTTTGGTTAAACTTGGTTTGGCTTGGAAAACCAATAGAGAGCCTGGATGTTGGATTTAGTTCCATCCCATAGCTCAAACATTTGCAAAAACAAAAGACGGATTAGTAGCTGCGAAGGCAACAGTTCAGGGTATACGAAAATTCGGGAATCCACCGGTAAATTCAGATCGCCTATGGGCTTCTGCTTTCCTAGTCTTCGGCTTCAAATTCGAAACCCCACTCGTCCAGCTCAAGCCAATTGACACGGTTCACTTCATTAAAAAGATAGCTCTGCCTTTAGCTATAAAAGCCTTCACAAACTTCTCAAGGTGTACCTCAGCCTTAGAGCTTCTGAAAGACTTTACAAACACGCTCGAAGAATTAGAGAAGTCATTTGCATCCCAGATACACGATTGGTGTCCCGATTCTATTTGCTGGAAAAACGCACTACAACCAAATCAAAGAGTGGACGAGCACGTATGGCAAGAAGTGACCTTGCTAAAAGCTACCCTCCTCGAGACGAGAGCAAAATTGCTGCTGAGAGAGGGCCATTTCGACAATGACGAAGAGCTATGTAAAACTTGCATCAGTATCAGGACAGTGATGCTTGGCCACAATCATGCTCAAACATTAGCTGCTCAAGAGATATTGGCCAAATTAGTAAGGATGAAAAGTAAAATGTGATGTATCACGTTAACATCAACAATTTTGTTCAAACATTAATCATGCAACACCACCAGTTACTTGCATATATTGCATGTTTGGTACGCAATACTAGAAGGGCTAGACATTTTTATGAAAAGATTTAATGTTCATTTTCTTATTCAATACCATCTCAGTCCTCTCAAGTACAATGTACCAAATATGCACTAATGTTTTTACAAGTCTTATATAAACTCTAGCGTCATAATCCTTCATTGATATCACATGTTTACAACACTATTACACAGTACCAACATTTGAATTATACGAGTCGTGCTAGAAAAGTCACGTCCAATCAACTTATATAAGCAACAATGTCAAATAATCCCCGGTAAATCTCAAATTGCTGCAGACACACACAAAAGATATATGTGCACAGATCTATCATGTACTTCATACTATCACGATTCACAGCTCCACATAGTTCAGTATTGAGCTTGCTTTGACCACTGAATATCAACACACGTTTCACTCTGAGTTTAAGCAGAAGTCACACTCCAGCGATAACACTGAAAACCCACAAGACATAGTTTTGTCATAGACTCATAAAAGATAAATAAGAAAACCTCATAAAGCAACATTACAGAAATAAAAATCAATACCCGCACATGAAAAAATCCAAGACATGTTGTCGAGAAAATAAGCTAAAACGGCCAAACATACTACAAATTCACAAGACTCTAACATACAACAATAGCTTCTTCCAGAAATCATTTTCTTCAACTCAACGCAATGTATGTTCTCAACCACTCAGAAAAATGATATCCACACAAAAATTTGTAAAATGCAAAAGCAAACCAATTTGGGTGTGCTAGTTACAAAGGCAGATTATAGGAAATTCCACCACCATGAGGACTCGAAACTGTAGATTTTAATGCAATCAAACCATTAGAAATGGCATCATTTTCGTCAAGAAAAATCCCCTTTGGTGTTCTCAAAACTCCATGAATGGCGGAAACCAAGAGCCCTATCCCAATGCCAATCCAAAGATTATTCAATGCTCTCGTGAACCAAATGGCCGCTATGGAGACAAATACCAGGCTCACAACAATAGCCCGATCGCTTACATGGCAGCCCCAGATTGGCAACGGATCTTCCCGAAAGAAATGGAGAATTAGCCACATAAAGTAAACAGAACCGATAATTCAAAGCACAATTGGAGCACCAATAAGAGAAATGGCGACGCAGGCGGAGATGATGATGGCGTAGATGACTGGGAAGTAGTTAGCGTCCCGGAGGAGACGAAGGCTGGCGTCAGATGTGGAGGAGTGAACATCGATGTCGGATGTAGTAGCAATGAATTCAAGCCAAGGGCGACAGCGGGAAAAGAAAGCCGACATGTTCTGAATTGATCGTGAAATGACGTCAGAAATGAAGATAGGAATCGTAGTGTACGTCGAGGCGGAGGCGACTCCGGTGGGAGAGAGAAGTGCATTTTCGGAATTTGGAAATAATGTGGGGTTAAGTTTAACTTTGTAGAAATTGTGGTCAACTGACAAGGCTCCGACTACTCAATTTTGTGTGCTTGATGAAGTTGATGGAAATTTGGGTATCCTAAGTGGTGAGGTTCGATGTATTCTGAACAGATAGGAAACGCAACAGTCAACAATTTGTTTTCATTTTTACACGACACAATTTTCCCATTAAATTTAACAATATTTATTCAAATCAATGTTTGATTTTACCACTTTAAAGGGTGTGAAATTAGTTGTCTTTTTGAAAACAGCGATAAAACAGTTAATTAAATAAAAGTCGTTCTATTTGTACCGAAAATGGTTGACATACATGTTGATCGACACTCACAATGGGAGTGGGGTCACTTTTTTTGGAATAATTTTAATTACGCGATGCCCGCCACATGTCAGAGGTTATCAAATTTATTAGAGAAAATTACCTAAAACTCTTCTTTTCAAGATTACAATTAAAAAATCAGATGATAAAGTTTATAATTCAAAAATCAGGTGTTAAATAGAATTATTAATTGTAATTAATAAAAGTTGAAATCTACATATTTCATCACCCCACCCACCCGCATTCATTCCCAAACCAGAAAAGAGAAAACCCTCTTTCTTCTCTCTCTCTCTCTCCCATCCCTCACGGCACACTCACACACCCTCTCCGGCCCCCACTCTCTTTCTCTCTCTCTCTCTCTCTCTCTCTCTCTCTCTCTCTCTCTCTCATTCTCTCTCTACCTTCTCTGGCGGTGGCGGCGTAGAGGGGCGGGGAATATACCTGGTGAGCTCGATACCCGAAACCGAGAAGTATTCAAGGTTGGGAAAGGTGTCGAAGACGATGATTTGGAAGAGCTCCAAGCGTGCTTGAGTTGAGGTTCAACTTCGATTCGCCCGATTTGGTTCAAAATTACTGTCTACTTTTCTAGCGTTAGGGTTTAATTTCCAGCCAAACTCATGAACTGTTGAATATTAACGGTATAATTTTCAGCCATTGTTATTATTTATTATTCCTTTTGTGTAGAATCTGAAACACCATTCAAAAATTCATATCCTGGATTTTTTGTGTACCTAATATGTAATCATTAACAGAATTTAGAACATTTTAATGATAGAGAAATGCGAAGTAGTAGTAATTGGATGCCAAAAATAGAAACAAAGTGAACATATCCCTAGAACTGTCGTTAAGTTTAATGTTAATTACATTAATTCAATTTTTAGTTCTTTCTTGGAAAATGAGAGTTGCAGTGTTGATATTTTGCCCAATTGCCCATTGTCTACTTAATTGGATGCCAACAACAGAAACAAAGTGAACATATCCCTAGAATTGTCGTCAAGTTTAATGTAAATAATTACATTAATTCAATTTTTAGTTTTTTCTTGGAAAATGAGAGTTGCAGTGTTGATATTTTGTCCAATTGCCCATCGTCTACTTAATTGGATGTCAAAAATAGAAACAAAGTGAACCTATCCCTACTTATTTAGTGATGTTTGGATGATGGTGGTAGTGATGTTGTTGTTTGGTGTGGTGGTGGTGGTGGTGGGATGGGTGCAGTGATTGTGGTCGGTTATGTTTGTGGTTGTGGTTGGATGATGGCGACGACGTTTAGCTGTGGATGGTGTTACTATCGGGATGTGGTGGTGGAGGCGGTGATATTGGGTGCATTGATTTTTAGGGAAAATGATGAAGATTGATTTTAGTGGCCTTACGGTCTCAGTCTCGCTTTGTGGCAACACAGATGAATTGTGCAATGATAATTTCACTGGACAGAAATTGGAACTTCATATTGCCGCTGATGTGATTTTTTTTTTTTTTTTGTGTTTAGATAAAATAATAGTAGTTACTTTCTGGTGTTATACTGTTGTAACTTTTTGGATGAATCGATTGTATTCAGAAATTTGTTAACAATTTCCGTATCTTCTTTGGCTTCAATGGTGTTGAGTTATTGGAATATTTCGTTTGTAATTGTAGTTATAATATTTTGGCTTCAATTTGTTGAGTTATTGCAATACTTCGTAGCATAATCCGTAATTGTATGCTACCACATTTTGTTTATGTTTGATCGAAGTTGGTCTTCCTGAATTCTTGATGGTGTTGGTCTAAATTTGTGTTTATTGTGACTGGTTGTGACAAATTATGTGTTAATTGTGACCGATTGTGACTGGTTGTTAATGGAGACACGACTCATGTCGCACAGAGACACGGAGACACATGCGTGTCTCCATGTCACACGGAGGCAGTGTCTCCGTGCTTAATTGTGACCGATTGTGAGCAATTTTGTGTTAATTGTGATCAATTGTGATTGGTTGTTAACAGAGACATGGTTACAGAGACACGATCGTGTCTCCGTGCTTAATTATGATCGATTGTGACGGGTTGTGACCAATTTTGTGTTAATTGTAATCAATTGTGATTGATTATTAACAGAGACACAATCACGGAGACACGACCGTGTCTCCGTGCTTAATTGTACCGATTGTGACTAATTCTATGTTAATTGTGACCATTTGTAACTGGTTGTGACCAATTCTGTGTTGGGCTGTAGTTTCCAGTTTTTAATCTAATTTTTTTTTGGAAGGTAAGGTGGGGTAAGTCCGTGGGGGTGGTGTGATTTTCAGATTTGAGTTTCTGGAAATTTTTTGTGGGATGGGGGTGGATCCGGGGTGGTGTGATTTTTCATATTTGAATTCTGGAAATTTTTTGGTGGGGTAGGTGGGGTGGCTGGGTGGTGAGGTGTGGATAATTAATTATAATATATATTTAATTGGAATTAACACCTGAATTTTGAAATAATTTAACAAGTTTGTTAGTTTTGAAATATGATTTTAATATGTAGGATTTATGTATTGTTCCCAATTTATTATCATCCATTTTCAGTACAAATGGAAAAGTCCATTAAATTATCTATCACTCAATCTCATGGCCTCCAATATTTAATCACACATCCTCAAAAAACAAAACAAAAAAAAAACATTGCTCGTAATTCATTTTTTTTTTATTTTAACCGCACATTCTTCAAAATATTACAATTAAAAATACATTTTTTATTGGACCGTGTCACGTGTTTCATACAACGTGAAATATACCGCAAGTGTACGGTATTAGGTTTTGTAATATAGTATTGAAATTATGATGTCGAACCCACATGGATTGTAATTTAATTTCCACCAAATACTATAATTATGTAGCTTCCATTTTATCTAGACAATTGATGAATGATTGATTGATTGTTTTAAACTAATTAAAGATAAAATGTTACGACAAAATTGGAAAATACAAATTTATCAAAATGAGAAAGCATAGGGAATGATTTCACCTAACTTTCAATTATGATTCAATGATTTCAAATTATTCAAATTGATTTTCCCATATTTAAAAACAAGAATCCTATTGTATTTCTCTCCCCTCTGTCGAGTGTCAACTAGAAATTAATCTTAAAATTCAATCCCAATATTTCTATTCCGAATTAAAGCCTAGAATTTATCAAAATCCATATTCTTTTGTGGAGTAGGTTCCATAGATTTTATACTTTCTCTCGAAACCTATAAAACCTAGGTTGTGTTAATCATATGATCACGCCTAAATTCCCCTCTCTCGAGTGCCGAAATTGACTAGCATCTATTCATCCAATTATTGATCAGGTAATTGAAAGCATTATACTCATAACACAATTAAATACACGCAGAAAATTCAAAAGAAATAATTATAAATTCATCGAGCCATAATCTCAAGTGGCTACATCAAACCCTAGCTAAATTATTTAGTTCACGAAGAAATTCATAAAATCTAAACAATCTACAATGGAAAACATAAAGGAGAAGGTAAGAAAAACTCTTTTTTTAGTGTTGCTCGAAGTCCCTTTTGATATTTTCCACGTTTTCTTCACTTGATTTCTTCAATTCTTTTTTCTTATTGTACTTGGAGATTCAACCGTTTTTATCCTTTTCCTCCTCTCCCCCTTGTATTTATAGTGTTTTAGAGTTTATGGACGAATTAGGGTTGAATTGGGCCAATAAAAGAGTCCAAAAATATCAAAATAGATTTCTCGCACAGGCGGCGCCTTGGCACCCATGTTTCTGTTTATTTACAGCAACAACGGCGTCTTGGCGCCCGTATTCGGGTGAAAACAACATTGTGCATCTTTCAGTATTTTTACCACAACTTTTGCTCCTGATATCCGATTGCAATGATTCAAAATGCGTTGAAAAGCTAACTCAAATGACTACAACTTTACTTCAGACATCACTCTCTAATTCGATCGTTTACTAAATCAAAAGGGAGTCTCAATAAGTGACTACGAATCTAGAATATAACTTTCTAGGTTGGAAATTGATGTATAATCATATTTTGACTTATTTCTTCATTCAATTGACTCCTAGCATTCTTAAATCTTCATTTTGAGGTCTGACACAACTTTTGAGTATTTGCACTTTACTCCTCGAACTTTGGATCTCTTACAATTTAATCTGTTTCTCATTTTTTTCCAACTTTTACTTGTTTTCTTCAATCTCATCAACCTATATCACAACATTAAAATCACGCATTAAAATATCAACAATTTATAAGAATTAACCAAATAACAAGTTTAATGACATTGATATCATGAGTGAAATATCACTCATCAAATCGAGACAATGGTATGATTAATGAAAATGTTGATGTGATATGCATTATCTTAATCATTTAACTAGATAACAATGTGCTTCGCCCCATCGTAAATTTTCAACATCGATCCACACTTAAGGCAACGTTGGAGGGGGCAAGTCTACAGTCCCATTTGATATTCCATTTATATTTATATTTTATTTTTAGGATAATTTGAGAATTGAATTATTGCGGGTTTGAACATAGAAAATGTGTGTTTTTTTTTTTTTGACAAAATATCATTTTTTAAAAAATAACAATTTAAATTTTTTCTTCGAATAGCTCCATTTTATTAAAAAAAGTTAGTGTATGTTATTTTTACTATTCTTAATCCGTTTTCTGTTTTCGATTTTTCAAAACAGTAAAAACGCGTTCTCTTTTATAATTTCGAAAACGCGTTTTTGAAAACAAGTTAAAAATTTACAAAGAAAACTCAAAACGACAATCTGTCATTTTGAGTGTTTTCAAAATTTTTAAAAAGAACACATTTTCAACAATCTCAAAATAGACACTAAAAACACAAAACTCAAAATGAATGCAAAACTTAAAACACAATCAAAACTTATTTTCAATTACATATATTTCAGTAAAATAATATTACAAGTAAATTGAAAAAAGTTCTTTATTTTAACCACACATCCTCCAAAATCACTAAAATCACTCGTTAAGATCCCGTTTGAGCCATATTTTTGTAGAATGAGAATGAAAAATATAATCGATATTGAGCCCCATATAAGAGATAGAAATTCAAAATTTATGGTTTGATGTGATAAATAATGATCATATTTTTCATTTTTATGATTTGAAAATGAGAAGGCACCTGGGCTAAAAATGCTTTTTGCTTGATCAAACAAGGGTGAAAAAAAAATGTATTTAAGATGAAACAACTTTTTTTTTTTTAAAAATGAGCGAAGGTACACAACGAAGTCAAATTGATTCATGGATTGCCAAAAAAATGATCTGAGATTCCCATACATGCACTCAGTCTACATAGACGTGTATATACATTTAACAATATGTATATGAAAAGGTTTGCAATTGAATTGATGATGAGAAATGGATCTGAAACGCTGAAATCTTGAATACTTCAGCTGTGGAAATCGTGCAACAACTATTTTGCTTCAGTCAATAAAGAAGGTAACACAAATGCTGTACTAATTTGAAGTTTTAATTGAGGAATTCGTCAGATCTGCGTTGCTGAGACCTTAATAGTATGCTTTTCTACGGTTGGATTTGTGGATATTTACACCAAGAACTGTTCAAATTTCAACTGTATCTATCAAGTAAAAAGAAAGGACTTAATTTTTAGGGCTTAGTAATAAAAATTGTTGAAAAGGAAAAAAAAAGTGTCATTGTATTATTAATGTATTTTTGGAAGTGGAATATACTTTGCTTGCCTTGAAGGTTCTGATATTTGAAAAACTGCATCATCAATGTTTTATAGAGTATTCGATGTGCAGAGATTGGGTTTATTATTTTAACTTTTAAGAATTTGAAATGCAGTAAATATATATTAACTTGTGAAATATTTTTGGACGTGGTTTTTTATGATGTTTCTAGTTTATGAGGGGATTTGATTAAACATTGAGAAATCTCGTTGGACTTTTCTCAGTTGCTGAGTAGAATATACATAAACGAGCGCACACATCCATACACCTGAAAAGCATGCACGCAAGGCATCGTAATGGTCCAGGGAAAGGGTACAGGTCCAATGCAACGGTGATGGGCAGTGTGGCCATTGGCTCCCATAGTTTGCCTGAAGGAACAATAAGAGGTTCTTGGATGTATAATTCGGAGTATAGGAACTACAGTCGTGGTTTCCAAGGACGTGTTGGCCACTCAAAGCAGTTCCAGCTACCACTAGAGACTGATATTTTCATGGAAGCCGGCAAGCTAGCTGCTGAGTATTTGGTTTCTAATGGAGTGCTGCCGTTAAATGTACTCTCAGGGAAGTGGCAAAATGGTGGCTTGAAGAAACAGATGGGTGATTTTAGACCACATGAAGTAGACCCAATTCACACAGATGTTCGTGCATCTGCTCATTCTCGTTCGGGGGATGCTTCAAGAGATATAGGACCTGGTACGAGAAGACATTGTGATGAATATAATTCAATGGGGTCGAGAAGTTTTGCAAGAGGAAGTACAAGAGCTGTGTCCTACCATAACTTTGGAAGAAGTCAGTCATGGTCTGGTAGGAATAGGGATTCCCCCTGTTTGGAGGCGGAAGGGGCTTCTTCTGGACATCGTGATGGGCAGCCTGTAGATAAAGAAGGAGATGGTGGAGGGACGACTTCATGTCCTGGTGAATTAACTCAAGAAAACAACGATATGGCTGCTTTTGAGTCTGGTGATGCTTGTGCAATAACAAGGTGTTCTGGCAATGTGAAGGATCTTCAATCAAATGCTGACGAGAAAGCCATCAAAGGCTCCAATGAGGAGAGCATACCAGGAACTGAGAAGGTTAAAAAGGGAAGCAGTGATATTGATTTGGGGCAAAAAGATGGCGAGAGCACGGAGGTCACAGCTTCTTCACAGGAGGATTTAAAGGGCAAAGATGATATTGACTCAGTGATGCACTGCGAATTTGAAAATGTTTCCACTAAAATTTGTTCTTCATCATCAATTAGAGGTACACTGCTTGATCTGGATCCTATCACTGAAGATGAGAACAAACTTTCTGAAGGCTCTGGAGTGCATGCCACAGATATGCTCATTGATAGTTCTGCTGGTATTGCTTCGTCTGGTCAAAGTCATGAATTAAAAAGCCTAAACTCTGACGTTCTGAAAGCTCCAACTGTGGAGGAAAATGTGGGTGTTACATGCATTTCTAGGACAGGACTACGCTCAGAGTCTAGATCTCTTCTTGACAGATTTGTAATAAATGATCAAGAAGTGGATAAGGAGTTGCAGGAATTTCGAAGGTCCAGCTCCATGTATACGGAAAGGGGCGAAAAACGAGCCTTAGTTGTTAGCTTTGATGATCAGGAGGGAACTAAAAAACTTAGAGAATGGGTTCCCTTGAGAACTCAATCTGAAGGCTGCTTGCCCCGTGCCAACTCAATGGAAACTCACCACAATTCACATAAGCCAGGAACTTCATGCAGTGAGCATGTAATTTTATCGCCTGATCAGAAGAATTTGTGTATTTCACTATTTCCAAAAGGTCATGCTGAATCATGTCAGTACATAGAAGAGAAGCAACTATTTCCAGGCTCTTTTAAGACTTTCGACCTTAATCTCATCGAGACTTGTGATGTGAATGAGAATATCACTGAACATGTAAAACTAGAAGCACCTATTGACGTTGATTTGTCCATGAGTAATTGCTATAGTCGCGTGTCTAATAAAAATGGTAAGCATGGAGTTGATGATAAAGACATTGAGGTGATTGATTTGGAAATTGATTCTGTGCATGAAGACAAGACCTTCACTCCAGAGAGAAGGTGAACTTTTGTTCTCAGTATGTTTCCCGTCCTTATATGTCTTTGAAAATTCTAATATAGCAAGCTCAATATAATCTGCATTACATTTATTCTTGTCATTGGGAAAGTCTCTTATGATGGTATGTCTCAATTATGCAGAGCTGATACTGTATTTACTGGCCCGGATAGCTTTCCTAATAACGTACATGATGCAAATGAGATTCCCGACATCCGAGATGGTTATGGATTTGTGATGTCAGAATTGCTTGGAAATGATAGACTTGAATGTTCTTCTGTATCCACAGAGTTGAATTCTCAGCACAATGACTTGGGCCTTCATAATGGAGAGGTAAGGGGGTGACTACTGATAACTTTCTGATTTGGAATAAAAGTTTCACCACTTTTTAGTCTCATGTATCAGTCATGTCGTGTCTTTATATTATTGACACCCTTAATCGTCCAATGTATTTTCCATCTGCTTTGATGACATCTGGCTGAGGAATGTTTTTGGTAATTAGAGATGAGTTATTACAAACTTTTCAATATTGATTGCAGGGGACGCTTGTTGATGATGACCCGATATACATGTCTCTTGGAGAAATATCATTCAGTATGTTGGACTTCGCTTTGATAATTTTCTCATTTATTTAATTCGTCCATCTTAAATGCATGTTTATTTTTGATGAGCATGAACAACTTCTTCTGGTATTAATATAAAGTCACATATTACATCTTCATGTTGTAGGCATGTCGAGACAGGACAGTTACTTTCTTGATAACCTTGCTTGTACAAAGTAATCCATGCTGCCTGCTGGTTACCTTTAATTTCGTTATTCGATCTTGAATTAGGGTGAGAAGAATTTTATCTGTGGAATGAATAGTGATACTTTTTACTCTTAATGTCTCTTGAAAATAAGCTGTACTTATTGTCGATCGTCCTCACAGTTGTAGGTTTCGTTCAGCAGTTTCTGTGTCATGTTTCTCGAATACCTTCTGTTTTCATGGTTTCATCTGTGTGCATTAGAATGTCTTGAGTGTCTCACTTCTAAAGTGTCTGGATGCATGTCTTCTCTGTTCTCATACCTTGGGAATCTACCTTGGAGTTTTTAATCGACTTTATAATTATGCTGCATGAACCATGACAAAATTTTATCTGTAGCTCGTCTTCTTTCTTAGTTTTGTTCTATTTGGAGTATGCAAATATATGCAAATGACAATACTGATATGGGAAATTAATTTTGTCCCCTTCAATATAAGTGGTTCATTAGTGTTTATGAGAAGTCAGGTGGGTCGATCCTGCCAGGTTTAGCATGGCACATATTGGGCCCAAAAAATTTTAAGATTTTTTTGTCAAATATTACTTTCTTGAAAAATATAAGAGCTAGTAAAAGCAGTCCGCGTGGAACGTAGTCTTTTGAAGTTGTGGTCAGCCTGGTTTAATGCTAGTGTTAAATGCATGCCAAATATTTGTAATCCATAAAAATCAAGATTTACCAATGGACTAGACTGAATTTATGGCATGCTTATCCAGTTCAAATGTTCCGACACTATAGTTATAGCCGCTTGACTGCATATAATTGCACGCCCTCGACATCTGTGTCAGTGTGAGAGAGAAATCAACAGTCAGGATGGCATTGAGATGAATACCTAGGCCTATATAAGGAGCCTGCTTCTTCACTATAGCTGACTTGTGGATTTGTTAAGGCTCATAGGAGCCCCCCTTCACCACAAATGAAGAAGTTTGGGTAAGGCCACGGTTGATGGTTCATGCACATTCTTGGGTAGCAGAGGCTGGTGGAGTCTGCTGCCAACTAGGGACTAGGGTGCATGAAGCCAGAGACAAGGTTACTTCCAAGCTTTCTGAATTTGTGGTGAAGGAGGCTAATTTGTCCTGTTAACAATCTCCACAAGAAAACAGGCAATACAGGGGAAGGCCAGGCAAGTATAATTAAGTATATTTGTAAGTCGTAACATTGACTGAAGTAGATGGATACTTTGTACTCCATTGAATGGAGTATTGAACTATTGATGCTCTCTCTATCGTTCTCTCTAAGCGCATATATATGGATCTGTTGTAGGCTTTCTGAAGGGCTGGGAGCGGCCAACACAGGACCATGGAAAACCATTTTAAGTGGTCGTGTATCAGACGCCGCTTCGTTATTCCTGAATTCATTTTGAATCCAACAGTTTCAACAACTATCTTTGTTAAACTGCAAAGTCATCTGATCTCGTGGTATGATTTGCTCGTTATGGATTTGTGTATGAACCCTTCTGTTTGAGCTTTCAAAGGCATTGAGTTCACTTTTTGCTGATCTATTTCACTAGTAATGTGGTTCACTCCCATTTTACCAATAATATATAGTAAAAAATAGGCGGTGACAAAGCCTTTGTGACATGATAATTTGGCATTTACAGCCTATTGTAAAATCGCCTTGACTCATCTGATATTGTTGGTAATTTGATTGCAGGATCGACTCTCGTTGCTTTAATGCTCTCTTTGATTCATATATTTGAGATATTTGTTGATTTTACATGATGAGTGGCCATGCAGGTCTTGAGAAGGTTTTAACCTTATTTGGCACAAAAAGATTCATTTTGTCAAGTTTACTTTCTTTGCTACATTGCAAGATGAATGCTTATGTATCATAAATGCTGATAAACACCCGTATTCTCGGTGACAATCGAGTCACTCACATTTTTTTAATGAACTGAATCATTGACTGGTGCTAACCACTAGTAATAAATATATAACAATATTCGTGTAGCACCCGAGTAATTTGCACCTGTCTAGGTTGCAGTGGATCCCACATTCTATAAATTGTAAAAATTAAAAGAAGATAGTGAATAGACTAATTAAAAGAAGACGCTAAGTAGACCATGTAGCAAATGTTAATCTAAGTCGGACGATTCTTCAATAACCTAGGATGCATAATGATTCGATCCCTTTGATGCTGCCCCTCCGCCCTTTCGAGGTGGAAGAAGGGGGAGCATTGACCCTACAATTTTGTTGTCCAACGAATGAAAATGGATTTCACTTCATCGGACAACCAAAATTCAAAGATTTAGTCCATGTTTCAGTCACATTAAAAATTTTATTTTCATTCTTTAACTCATTTTTAATCACACATTCTTCAATAAAATAATATTTTTCATCATATCAATAACTTTTCCTTCTTTTTCAACCACGTATTATCCATCAATCTACTATTTCAGAATACATTCTTCTAAAATAATGTGGTTCAAACACACCCTTATTAAATTCTATTGCTGCTTAAATTAGTGCTCAACAAAGAAGTGCACAACATTTATCATCTACAATGTTGGTTTTATTCACGTGGGACCAAAATTCATAGATTTATTAAATACGTTGGGGATTCAAAATCTTACTCATAAAAATTGGGGACTCGTAACTGCACACTATGTAATAGGTCGAGATTCAAAACAGCAGTTTTCCCTAAACAAAAAAGGCCAAAAACTCTTCTTGATTTAAGGAGGCTCTAGCTGCTGGTTTCATGATTTAAGGTACGTGTTTGCTGTTGATGTTTCCGAAATCGTCCTGATTAATTTCTCGATCTTTTGCAGAGATGAATTAAGTAACAGGGCGTCACCATCATCCGAGCAAAAAGGATGATCATGAGAAGCTTGTCTCGAATTGCCATTAATAACTTGACAAAAATTATGCTCACGAGCCACTATCAACCGATCAAAGAAGATGATAGTGAGAATCTTAATGCATTCGGCCATGAATGACGTGACAGAAATTATGCATGCTCATGGTTTTCGCGTTTCTAAGTGGAGAAGATCAACAAATTGTACAACACTGTCTTGGCCATGAAAGCTGTCAAAAACCTTTTTTTGGCATTGTAATAATGAAAAAGAAAAGAATGAAATTCTGCTCCTTAGGACAAAGACAAAGTCAGAGGCAAAGTTTACTCACAAGTATGGTGAATATGAAATCAAATCTGTGATTGTTTATAAGGAAAAAATAATAAAAGAATGAATAGTTAGAAGAAATCCCAGGTGAAAAAAACTCATATAAATAGTAAGTTTACATCTCTATTTTTTTTAGAGTAGACAAGTACTAAATACTTTCTTAGAGGACAAAATTTTACATTGGTGGTCCAAGAGGCAATCGACTCATCATCTGATGATAGACTGATGAGCCACCATAGACATTCAAACCAGAGTCCAACTCTGGCTCCACTTTCGGTTCTCCTTTTGGCAGCATAAAACCCGTTTCACTCATTGGGTGCGGCTGTCCTAAATACTGATGAATTGGAAGCATGGGTAACCCGCCTTGGTTAGGCCCGAATCCTGCCATTGCCAGATTGGCTAGCCCGGGCTGATTCATTCCAAATCCAAAGTTTGGATTAGATACAAGCTGTGGCCTCCCAGGCTGGCCAAATGAGCCAAGTGAAGGTCTTTCAAACCGTCCCAGGCTGCCATGAAGTCGAGCTGGCTCAGGCCTTCGTATTTGACTCTGAGAAGCAGTCGGAGCTTGGTTCTGATGGGTGTTTGAAGCTCCGGAATTAACATGACTGCTGTTTCGAGCTGCAGGAACATCATGGTTGTGTTTTCCCTCATACGTTGTTATCACCGATTTCAGGTCATGCGAAGCCCTCTCGACGTGCTTCCTGACAGTGCAACCTGCGCTTGTGCACTTATAGTAACTCCTGCATCAAGAATACCAAAAAATCCCGATTCATAACAACTTAACAATAGTTTACAGATTTGGGAAATAACGTTTTATGTACAAGTTCGCATGTTAAAATTCACTTACCTTGGATTTGGATTTCCTTTCACGACTTTCTGCCCATATTTGCGCCAACGATACCCATCATCAAGGATGTCAACCTCACTGGTTGTCTGCACTACAACTCTAGGCTCCCGGATGGCTCTAGTAGCCCCACTCATATCTGAAGGGTAAGTTTCGATTTTCCTATCACAAAGAGAGTCAAAATGTTGTCAAGCTATATTCATATTGATGTCTAATAAATCATTTAAACAGAAGTATAAACCTTCGTTTTGACTCTAATTCATCTCCTTCACCGTCATCACCCAAGGATACACTGCCATGCGTTACTCCGTCATCTTCCTCTTCATCATTCGAGAAAGTAGAAGACCCTTGCACAGCATCACCAGACTCAAACTGTGTGCTTATTTGACCCTGAAAAGAGGTAGTTCCGTTGCCATATTCTTGGCCCAAAGCTGCTGATGGCGTTGAATCCGGATTTTCCCATCTCCAATCGGGGTTTCTGTTTTGCACGTTTGACCAGAGAGCATCACCATTAGCACCAGTTCCTGGTTGCTCAGCTGCGTCAAGCTGAACTCCGCCAAGTGCATTCAAGGATCCAACAGCTGATCTGCGACTGGGTAGAGGTTTTGGGTGATTATGGGCTCCCTTGTAGATTATCTCCGTAATGTGACCTTCGGCAGAGCGTTCCACTTTCTTCTTGACGGGACAATTTGGATGTGTGCATTTGTAATAACTCCGAGGATATTCACTTCCTTTTACTTGTTTCTGCCCATATTTTCTCCAATTATAACCATCTTCAGCTGGACCACTGCCAAAATTGGGATCACTGTTGCTTCTTTGATCAGCATCATCCTCTTGTTGTTCATCAAACGGTGGAGAATGCTCCATAGTGCCAATTGTACTGAAAGACGCTGGCTCAGGTGAGATGTCTTGGGTGTCCTTGGCAGATGAATTAGAGAGATCAATCTGCTGAAAAAGTGTACTGTTTTGAGAGTGAACTTTCGGGGGTTCTACACTTTGAGGCAGAAGTAAGTTTTCTGAATATTGAGAAAGATTTGAAGGATTTACCTGGTCCAAAAAAAGCAATAGAAATGAACTCACCACAATTTTGCAAAACGTGGAACTCAAATAACTTGCAGGAAAACAGAATATGCAAACACTAAGGTCTACTCTATAAATAAAAACATGCCACACTCTAGTGGTATGTTTGATAAGGACCGAATAGTGTTGCAGTGTATTAAAGAAGAAAAAGAAGCTACAGTCTTGTTTCCTATGCTATCAAATCATGTGCATAGGTTTGGGGGAGGAGACATCAAGAGAAAGAGTCTATAATTACTTTGCTCGCGGCGCCAAAATTAAAAGAGCGACCAGATTCCATGACAGGCTGAAATGCAAATGACGAGGCATTCACATATTCAAAAGTATTTTCTTTGCCCTTATCGGTATTGCCTGCCATCAACATTGAGTTTCCTATGTTGCTTGGGAGAAATGAAAATTTCCCAGTTGTTGGAGATGGCTGGACCTGCGGAAAAATGAAATGATAATTGAAGGCGAAGAAAATAACGAGTTACTGAATTGTCAAAATGGACAACATAAAATTCTTCAACGTCGCGACAAAGAAATTAAATGGAGACATCTCCGCAATTTTTCATTTGAAGGAAGAAATGTCAGAAGCATGAAAAACCATCTTATCACTTATCAAAGTGGAAATAGACGATGTGAAGGTTTAGTACAGTCTAAGCTGTTTTCAGCCCATTCTTTTTTTACATTTCTATATAGTAGAAAATGAATGTTTAAGTGGAAGTTTTAGATTTCTAGATTACTCTCATGTTCAGAACACTTAACTGAGAAAAAATATCAGATTTATTTAAGCAATATACACAATTATCTCCCCCTACCCCCAACCCCACCGCACTTTCAGTGTTCAAAAAATAAAACAAAAGGGAAATGTCTTCCATTCATTCCACTTTTTGTCCCGTGCATCCTAACACGTAGAGTATGTTTAATACACAGTATTGGACAATAATGCGTATAATACATATAGTTTCAACTTATTTTTCTTTCTTAATACAATCCAGGATTGAGCAACCCTCTATCTTGCAACTGAGCCAGTTTGTCATCCATTTTCTCAAACATTGTTTGCTGCAGTAAATAATCTCCACCACATATTCACTCAATAAAATATTCACACACAAACCAATAAAATTACTTTACTTTTCGACCACACGTTCTCCAAAAAATACTATTCAAAACTCTATTTCTTCTTCCAAAATGGGAGACAAACAGGCCATGAATGTGTGCTAAAACATTGATTTTGACAAAAATTCTCGAAAATTAACCAGAAGATTTATAATTTCCAAGCTTACTAGTGAATTATTAGCGAGGAAGACAGGAGATTCTAGCAGACTTGTTGGGCTGACACCAGGAGGAATTGTCAGATAAGGAGACTGAACATCCGGGTTCTGAGAAAGGTCAGCTGTTCGGATACTTTCAGTATTCAACCTCGGGGCATTGAAACCGGCTCTAGCCGCCATCCTCTCCAGAAGACCACCACGCGAACTCATTTTCTGCTCCAACAGGACATTCGACTTGATTGTTTTATCATCAACTACACTAGATTGTATCTCATCCTTTTGATCAACATTTCTTGATTCAATCTGCCTTTCAGGGCCTGGAAAAAGACACCCGCTTCTATTTTCATTACCAGACTCGGCATCTGATCTTGCCATGAGTTCACCACCAATCATGGATGGAAAAAAGGCCCTTGGACTAGGAAAGGGAGGCATCCAATCTCCCATAATAGCGACATGGTCATCAAACCCACCCATGAAAATTTTCAGCCTCGTCCAATTCTATCAACTTGTAATCAAATAACCTACAAAATTAAAGTGTTTCCGGAAAATATTAAAACATAAGGAAGACATCAGACTATAAAGAAAAAGATCGGTAAGAAATGTAACGATCCGGCACCTATGACAATCAAGATCAATGTATTCATGTCAATTGATAGATTCTCCCTTTTTATTAATTGAAGCTCAAGGATGGTAAGTTAAATATCACTTTTTCTCTCTCCATGTCGTGAATGCCTATACAAATAGAGCCATTAGAGTCAAAGGAGACTAGTCCAGTTCAAGAAAATACATAAACATAAGTTCTTGCAACACCACCGATCCCAAATAATTCTGTTGCAATATCAAATCGGTAGAGTGGCTTTAGATAACGTAATTTAAAAACAAGTACATAATTAATATTACTTTCTGAATAATTCACTTTACATTCAACTGCACCATAAAGCTTGCTTCCCACCCGCCAATTTCTTTCGACGTAGATAGAAATTCATCATACAAGACGTCACCTTTAAAACAAGACCATACATTGAATTCTAAAATCCATCAAGATCTAACAAATTTGATAAGAAGACGAAGAATAATAATAATAATAAAAAAGACCATTAAGTACAAAACCAAAAAAGAAGTGACTTGAACCCATAAGATAAATTCTCCACAAGAAAAAAAAAATAGCAAAAACGCAAGTATCGATGATTAGCGAATGATGAACATAAAGATATGCAGAAAAGCAAGTTATAATACCTGAAGAAACATAGAGCAGACAAAACTAAGGAAGAAGAAAGGAGATACCTTTTTTCTAACCCTCTTCACATTAATTTCTACTTAAAATTGTCTTTCAAGAGCAAAACAAAAATGCCTTCACCTTCCTGTCAATTGCCTCTGCTCTCTACTCCTTTGTGTCTCTCTAGACAGTGATATAAGAAAGTCATTTTAGAAACAAAACAGTGAAAAAAAAGTGGGGTTTGTTTGGTTATTGGAATCAAGAAAGATATGATTGAAATTGCATGAATGAATGAAATTGGGCTGGGCCCTAAGAATTCAAATTGTTTGACTGGCCAGTGAAAGAGTGCCATGTCAGCATGGGAGGTTTGACTGGTCAAATCAATAAAAGAGGGGCATTATTGGTTGATGACATAAATGGATAATTAATAGTTTTTTAGGTACAAACATTTATCATAGGATGCCGGATATATATCTACGTGGCACTCCTCAAAAGAAACTGATTGTGATTTTGTATCCACTGAATTTTGCTTAAATTGCTATAATTTAGTATTTCCACTCATTTAGTATTTAATTTAAAACGTATGTTTTTATTAACAATTTGGATCTAAGTCGTGTTTGGGAACTTTTTTTTTTTTGGTTATGTCTAGAAAGAATAATACGAATTAAGAAAGAGGGAATGAGATAAAATTTAGGGCATGTTCGGTACGACTTAAAATTCAATTAAGATTGAAAATATAGCCGTTATTGGATCTCACTCGTCTAATAAAAATCAACAATAACGACTAATTTTTCAATTTTAATCTCTACCGAACACGTCCTAATCCAATTACGTGCACAGAATGGATTGTGCGCATCTTAAATTTTTTATTGAAAAAATAATCTGATTTGCATGTAAAAAGATCTATTGAAGACGTAATTTAAAGATTACGTCTTAAACTTCTAGACGAAATGGTCTTGCTTTCAAAATAAACAATAAAATTAAGATCCATTAATTAATTATTTATTTTTAATTGTTAGTTTCTACTCTTAAATACAAGTTTAGTTAATTGGGGTCCATCATTCCCCAAACCCACGCACGACCAGGGGCAATTCGGGCATCCTGATGGTAGGACTTTTTTCTATCTCTACATCCGAGTGTAATGATTACAGAGAATATGATAATTTTGGACTATTTTCATCACATATAAATACGAGAAGTCCAATAAAATCCTTTGACCAAAAAAAAAAAAGTCCAATAAAAAATTGACCATGGACTTCCAGTTGTCACTTCTCAATATTGTGCCCCCTATTTATTTCGGATTAAAATTAAATTTTAATTTATGTCAAAATCAAACAATTAATATTAACCACATTTTTCATGAGTCTCACAGCTTTTCAAAAACGAAATTGTGTGAATCCCCATGGTGGGAACATAGCATTCATCTCAAACGTGTATCACAATAGGACAATAATGTTTCTCCCCCACAAAAGAAATGTAACATGTATGTTATTAAAGTGGTCCCAATTGGTAACATATAACCAAATCAAAGAGAATCGAATCATCGCAACATTTTGAGCCGTCCATATTTCTTGTAATAAATGACAAAACACAAACAACAATTTTTGTACTCCAATTAGAATTGGAGACCATTTATTTGCTTGGATCTCACTATTTGGCTAAATATACTTTTTACTAAAAAAAACACAAAATTATTCATACAAAGTTCGTTATGTATTTCTAACAAAACAACTAGCTACTTGGGGTCGACAAACTTGAATATTCCGAACGATTGATCGACAAAGCAAAATTTGCAATTGATGGCATAGTCGTTTTCAAAGTGAGGTGGAATTTTTATACTTTCAGCGATACATTATTTGTCTATGGACTAAGCACAAACGACCCATACCCTTTTGAGATCAACATTTATATTTTCAAATATAGGAATATTAATAGAAATTTTGGTTTATGATGGAAAATTATAATAATTAAAGAGGAACAAACCAAATCAAATATTGGCATCAGAAGGTGAATATCTTGCTTGAGAGTGCCATCTCCAAATTGGAAGGTACACCTAAACCGAATAAGCCCCACCAACAGTTAAAGGTGTGTACCTTCAAATCATTCCCAGATAATAAAAACTCTCTAATCTCCTCTTTTCACATTTACATGATTGCTCATATATCCTACTCGATCTGAAATGAATAGTACAAAGTAAAGTAAAGCCGATCGAGGTGCATACCATTTCGTCGAGCCAAACCAGGCTAGCTCGTGCAAAAATGTTTAATGACCCGTATTATCATGCCATGTTTGGTGAGCCATCACGGTGAATAATTTTTTCAAAAGTTCACACAATGAACCAAAGTTATCCAACTTATCCAAATTTCTATTAAGTTGTTATGTTGCACATTGTCGCACATTCATAAAAATTAAACCAAGTTTCGTCTTAGTTTAGCAAGACTTGAACGATTTTTTGTCGAGTGTACTGAAGAGTAAAGAATGACAAAAAGAAGAAAATAAAGCCAAAATAAGGCATAACTTCTCCCATCTTTATCGATTCAGTGGGAACATAAAAGGAGAGGCGCAGATTACGGCAAAAGCCGACTAATGAAATTAGTGTAAAAAGAAACGCTTAGACTTAAAGTCGTTCCAGTCAACGACTACATTTTTTTTTTGCCTAAAAGCGTAAATTTCACAGTACACAATATAATGCAGAGGCTCAATAACGATTTTTATTGATCCAATGGGGTGATGGATGGCCCACGATATTTCAATGTCCAATGCCTCCAAAAGAGAAAATGCAACTCCATCTAAAGAAAACATCCTCTGTTACAAGACTTATTTGAGACATTAAATTAAACAAGATCAAGAAACAAACATGCAGTAAGTATATATTTATTTATCGTCTTATCTAATGCAATTCAATCCATTTCAGTGCATCAAACATGTACATAATCGTTTAGAGTATCTCGGCTATTCACGAAAATTCATAACCCCGATCTTCAAAGGTATGTTTGGAACACAATATTTAACAATACTCCACGGTACAACATACAATTTTAAACTTTTTTCTTCATCGTCCTATCCAATGCGCTCCAGTCCAACACAGCAAACATATTTTGTATGAGTAAAGGCTTTATTATACAGCAAAAGATAACTTGATAGCACTTTGCTCACTATCAGCATCATAGCATATACACTTTTTTTTATTTCATAACCACTTTCTCCAACTTACGGATCTTTTTTCGAACGACAAGAACCTTGGAATGCTAAGCAGACTATTAACTCGGGTAACACCTTCGAGGGCCGACCATTCCTCGCCCTCTGCAGTTGAAAGGTATTCAGCTAAACTCCTCTTAGAGTGGCCAAGTGACCTCTCGGGTAGCATCTCCTCGACTTCCTCGATAACAGGCACTATCTCACTACACAATTTAGTATTATCTGAAGGTACAAGAAGAGCATCTTGAAAAGCCTCATCAATATTTGAGATCTCCGGGTACTCTTCCGCAAGGACCTTACTTCTTTCCTGTTTGGGGGATTTCGTTTGGTTGTTTGGTGCATCAACACCACCAGTTGCTGATACGTGTTCGAGGAAAAGGCATACAACGGCACAGTCATCCATCTTTGATGTTGGGTACTTGAGCCTCCATGCTCTTGTAGCACAGTCAACAAGAGCTCGAGCAGCTGTTCCACAACCAGGAGCTGAGGCCACAATGTCCACGGCTTCCTTATTGGAGATGACATCCCATACCTATGTCAAAATAAATAACAGAGGTGAAAGCGATAAACATCAACTAGCTACATGAATGCCGCCTTTGCACAACACTCCGATGTGCAGAGAGGGGGACAGAAGGGAGGGCATCGTTTACAATTGGAGCATGTTTGGTCAAACTCTTGTTACTTATAAGTGAACTTTTAAGCTTAGCTAAACATACTTTTAAACTTAAGGTATAAATCAATCTCTAGCAAACCATTAATAACAAGAGATAAGAAAATAATACCCCATCAGTGGCGAGAATGACAAACTCGTCTCTTTCAGTAATACGGTGATAATAAACATCTGGGGTAGAAATTAAGCCAAAATCTTTCAAACAGAAGTCCCCAAAGGCTCTGGCCATCGCTAAACCAGGAGAATCACTGTTAGGCAACCATACACGTGCAACTTCCGGCTCATCTTGCAATGCGAAAACCCTTCCTTTACATTTCTGGATCCTAGCAGCTTCTCCTGAAGAATAAAAGAACAGTGATTGACAATGTTTTTAATCCATGGCCGAGGGAAATGGCAGATAAAGATGAAGAGATATACTTGGAAGATTAGGTTTTAAGTCCACGGTCAACTGGGCAGCCATCAGAGCATTATCCTTATCTCTCGTTGCTAATACTGCTCTTGAATCACCAACATTTCCAATAATGAGATCCTGACCCTGGAAAATCATGTTTAAAATAGTTCATACCAGTTAACCGTACATTTTCAATATTCCAGGAAAAGAAAGATTGTGACACCTCTGATGTTAAATGCCGCCAATTTGACCAGGTAATAATAGCTATGGTGAGGGTTGTCGTGACTGGTCATCATTCTCTCTTTAGAGCATGTTTGGCTAAGCTTGAAAATTACTTGTAAGTTGTAACTTTTTCAACCCAAATCTTTTAAATTTATTTTTTGAAATTTTTAGTACAAAAGCCTACTTTTTAAAAAGTGAGTCTTCACTTTCCAAAAAATGCTCTTACTACTGTAAATTGTCTTGTTAAACGAAATTATTTCCTGGCTTTGTTTACTCTTTAGAAGTGAAAACGACAACACAGGTAGATCATAATTAAGGTATTTCTATATGGTCCTGAACGGTTCAAACTCTATCTCACAACAAAATAGTCAATTTTCTGCGTCTTGTTGGAGAAGTATGCAATCACCAAAGCTACTGGGATTTTAGCTCGTAAACTTATATTAGGCCCAATTTTAAGAATATTGAAAAGGGACGTAGATAAATACTATTTCCATTATCCAATGACGCAGAAAAGCGGGAAATTCAGATGAAGAATTACCTGCATTATCAAAGTGACAGCAGTCGTACCACTACAAAAACAATCTATTGTAGGATGCAACTTCAATTCTTTATCCATTAATTTGAAAGCCTTAAAAATTGATCTCTTAATAGGCATATGCATCTCCGGGAGTTTCTCATTGTCCTCCGCATCCAATGAATCAAACCCGTCATCATCCTTAAACTCATCAAAATGAGTCATTTCATGATCAGAACATTGATTGCTATCGTGTTTAGCTTCCAACTCCGCACGCAGCAAAAGTGGAAGAGCATCCCGAACTTTTCTTGCTACCATATGACCATAAGGACCATGACCATCAAACACTCCACAAAATGCAGTATTCGTACCGCTTCTCGTACAGAAATTCTACCGGAGAAACAATCCAAGCAAGTCATAAACTGACCCAAATAGAAAACAATAGCATCCCATCATTCTTCCAGTTCTTATTAAGGTTAAACAAATAATAGCAAAAAACTAAGATTTTAATTTATCTAGTCACACCTAGTGTTACTTCCATTTTGTTAACTACAACTAATTTCAACATTAAAACCTCAAAAAATTTATGGTTTGTTGTCTTAATTTTGCAAATAGAAGTCATATGAACTACTTGTAAATTAAAATTAAATTTGACTGACCTCCCAGACAATCATGGCGTCTTGATTGGTACCTTTCTTGCCTTGCTGAGTGTACAAACTGGCGATCCGGCTCGCCCCATTTGCAAAAAGCTTGCCGGGAACTTGATGTAGTGCCCTCTCCTCCACAGCTGCCGCGGCGGCGCCGCCATTTAATTTGCTGATAAACGTGGAAAAATCACCAGAACTACCCTTCCTCAACTTTAAATTTGTACCATGTTCTACACTCTCCCCCACTGTCCTTTTCTTGCCATTGATTGATGAATAACAAACACCCATTCCCCCAAAACTTGTAAAAATCCTAAGTAATTGATCGGATTAAAAGCATGATCAAGAAATTCTAGCAAAAACCCGAAAAAAGGAGGGCGAAAAAATAAAAGAAAATGGCTGAATAATGGAGAGAAAGGGACAGAACCCAGAAAGGAAAGGAAGTGGCAGGTCAAGTGTGAGTTGGTATCTATTTTTTATGACTTTTTTATGTAATATTTTCTTTCTTCTTCTTAGGATACTGATTGAAACTGGGAAAAAAAACGGAGATTTGGAATCTGTCAAAACTCGGAATTACTATGTTTTTGTAGGTAGATGTCGTAGCTCAGCAGTTATTTTCCGTCTTCAATTATTAAATTTAAACATGCACGCTTAGGTTTATTTATTTCCATAGAGAAGGAATATGTGCCCACTCTCCGTTATTTTATTTGAGTTTAGGTTATCATATGTCAACGATAATATTTCTTTTTTCTTTCAAAAGAAAAAATGGAAGAACGGACTTTTACTCATAGTATGAGGTCTTGAAGGAAAGATACGAGGAACGAAGGAACACAATCGATTCGAGTACAAAGAACGAGTGATGGACCATTCAAGATAAAGTTATTTTCTTTGCGAGGAAAATAAAACGACCCACAAGCTAGAGTTCTTATATTGCTTCGATTCTTCTGCCTTAGTTTGATCTCGTTTTAAGTTTTATTTCACCAGTTGAAATAGGTGACATTACAAATTAATCTTTTTGCTTCAAATAGAAACCTTAAAACATTGTGTAACAAGACAAGTTATAGATGCTATGAGTTATTATAAATGTTTCGATATAGAATTGAGTTTAACAACAAAAGAAAAGAATGCATATAATTTGTTGCTTTTGTTGGTTCCAATACGAAGACGATGAAATAGGATCGTCTAAGGATAAACAAAGCTTTAACAACAAACTAAATGTAAACTAAAAATGAAAGATTATCCAAAATAAGAAAATAAGAAAACAAATATATCTAAATTTGGAAAAAATCTGTTAAATGGAGACATTTAATTCTGTTCAGACTGTAGATTGATTGGCTACATGACTACAGAACTACAGGTAATTTGATTACAATGCTATCTAGCTTTGACAACAGCATAACTAGCACGATATCATCCTTCACGAGTATCTGAACAATGCAGCAGCAACAGCAGCGGGTGGCATAAAATTCCGACATTTTTTTCAACTTTATTGCACTGCGGTAACACAAGTTACACAATGCCTCAATGTACCACCAAATATAGAAAAACAGAATCAGTTTCAATTTTCCCATGTTTTTTCTTTGAAACCTGAAAGATTTAGGCCAAAACTGATCTGCAACAGAGGAAACCATGCAATATTCTAAGTTTATTTACAGAATGTAAAACAAGTGGTTTCTACGTCTTCCAGTCGACCCTGACATTCTCATCTGCTTGACAAGATTCTAGGGCACCTTTAAGGTTATGTTTGGTACGAAGTATTAGATAGGACTGAACTTTCTTTTCTTCTTTAATAGAGTCGAGTCGAATCGAGTCCAATCCAATCCACCTACCGAACATAACACACATGGTTTAATTAGAAATCTTCATGTTCGGTATCAGAGTGGTGGTGTTAAAGGAGTTGTTTCTACTATGAAAATCTTCGCCAATGTTTCTTCCCCTTTTTTTGAGGCAACTTGAACGGGCTCCAGCTTTTCCTACGCTTGGAGGTTTCACAGAAAAGTCCAGATGCTACCGCTTGCTGGAGCCAGAGATCAAATTCTTCCTCTTCATCCATCATCTCAGCATCCAAATCCCATGGATACATACTAGAATTCGACATTTGTGTTGACTTATCCAATCCAACCATGTTAACATGGAAGCTGGGTCGATGCGTGTTGGGCCTACAAGCCATGCCCTATATAGTCAAGTAGATTCAAAGTTAGCAAGGAACATTGGCTTTCTATACATCTTGCATAATTGATGTGCACAAGAAAGCAAACAACAATTAAACTGCAACACAAGGGGAAACCAGTGGTCACTGGTGTCTGCAGGGAAAGAAAGATGGGTTAGTTTCAAATTGGAATTGCAATTTCTTCGTTATTATTGTTTTACAAATTAAACCAGGCCTCAAGGAAATTAATGAAATTTGTATGATCTAGAAACCCAAAAATCTGGCTCGTGAACTACAGAAAATCTCGGACATTTTTTTAATTCATTGCGTTTTTGACATATGCACACAACAGAGACAACTCTCGGATTCAAGTAGATCAAAATTGAAGAATTTGGATGATACACAAATCCTAATCCCGCATATCCAAACTAGTTACTCTTGCATTTGAACTCAAGTAGATCCTAAACCAGTGTATCCATTTAACAGTTAAGGATCATGTCCTATACTACAAGTTAGCAATATCAACTCCTCCATCACTCATCAAGTTGGGACCAAGCTCACTACGTTCCAGAAACAAAAATGAGATTGCTCAGCACTAAGGTGCTTAGGGATATTTTTGAGGTAAAATAATTTAACCCAGCATTTAGTTTAAAATTAGAACAGGTAAAAGATACTAATAGCAGGAATCAACTCATACAGAATTGCTTTATCTGTATATTCCCCTCTCATGGCCTTCGTTCCCTGACACAAGTGTAAGGTTTCTTCCAACCATTTCCATCTCCATTGTTCTTTCAAAATCTTGTTTACGCTTATGATTATTTCCCTGCCCAGTTAGGCCTCTAACCTCTTCTCTGAATTTCTATGAGAACGTAATACTGGACATGCGGCATTCTAGACTGTATAATAAACAAGATTTTACCTTCTTTTTGTTCATTAATACTGTACAGTAATATTCAATCCTCCCCAATAAATCATGTTTCCAGGGTTGGCAATGGGAGTAAAGGAAAAGGAGAAAAGTGAAGCTAAATCTGATAATTCTTGGTGCAGATAATATTGTCTATAACGTGTTATACCATGTATACGATATGGGCAGTGTGTAATATTTGCAATGCTGACCTGACATATAGCCCATTCTGATACGTCAAAGATTTTGTTTTCTGCGCAGACAAAAGCACGTGGTATTTCCACCTAAATGCAAGGTATTTAACAAATTTTTAGCAGGAAGAAGATAGGAAAAAGTGGATATTCACATAAAACAACGATAGAGAAAAAAAAATATGTGAAAGGTTTAGAAGGCATAAATTGCAGTTGAGAGGTCAATATTTGCAGCAACAGGCTACAGTGATTGCATGAAAAATGAAATCTACAATACAAATCTTCAATGTAGTTTATCTTGAATGGTGAGATTGAGATAAAACGAATAGCTTTTTTTAAGTAAAGCATGAAAAATGAAAATCAAGGAATAATGAACATCAAAGGCTTATCCAAACCTATAGAAAGATCATTAAAACATAATACATAGTAGGTAGTTCCACTTGCTTACAAACAACTCTCAGCTACTTTTGTCACGTATTTAAGGAGATGAAATCAAACACTTCAGTCTTGCAAGCTAACTCAGATGCAATAACTCTGAAGATTGTTGAAGAATTAAAAGTACAATACATGATATGACATCAACTTCCAACACTAGAAAGGGTTGTAATTTCTTGGCAAAAGCAAAATGTATAGGGACACACATGGCTGCATAAATATGCAGAAAAATTATGTCATAACTGGGTGTTTTTATCCTACTTCTTAAAATCTTTACAACAAAGTCTTTATATATAATTTAAATTAAGTGCATGCTGATCCATGCTCACTTAAGATCAATAGGCTTAGAAGCCCCCAAAGTCCATAAGTCACAGATTTCCTAATTGACCTGGTGACTCCTAACAGTACTTTAAACTCCTCACAGCAATGCTCACTTGTCAGGAGCAGTTTAAGTACCTTTAACATGTTACATATAATTAAATCCAAATATTAACATGGCATTTGAAACAATTGTTTCAACTTCAAACACATCAAAAGCAATGAAACCATCCGCTTGTGTGAATGAAGTATACCTTTTCAGGTTGATTGAACACTAATGATCCTTTGTACTCAACCCATCCGTCACCATCTTTGGCTTGATGATATTGACAGCAATCCTACATAAGAAATGTCATCAATCAGTATGCATAGACCACACAAGCTAAGGGCATTTTTACCGCCTCCTAGAAAAAAGTCTAACCTGACACCATCTTGCTTTGGCCTTTGTCCTATTGGTGCAGACCCAGACATGTGAGTTGCCACACTTTGTGCATTGTATGCACCTTGACTCCTCAGAACAAAAGTCAGTAGTATCCTGCTCATAATGGAGTTACAGAAATCAATGTTCTAAGTGAGTTTATAATTTATATATTTGAATACACTAAGCAAAGTTCATCTAATACGTTCCATGTACCTTCAGCAAACAAGCAGAATGTAAAGGCCGATTCATGAAAATATAGATTGCCATTTTAAAAAATCCATAGATGTTTTCAAAAACTACTTTAGAGAAGACAATTATAAACTCTCTTGTTCAATTTAAGTTGCACCTTACATTTACTTGAGAAAGATTGCAACGATGATCATCCACGTTCTTAACTACAAAATGTTACAATTTCACAAAAAGTACAACATCTGGAACAGAAAATATCATGGTTGCTCCAAAACACGTTTTTCTAGACTCGTATAAGTAGAAGTTAAAAACTTATTTCCTCGTAATAATAATGCAATTCATGAAGTTACGAACAATTTCAGTTAAGATGGACTGGCCATATATTTTTACCTGATGCGAAGTGCTAGGTGATTTCTGCATTACACTCTTAGATTCTTCCTTCCTGAGTTTCTCATCATAGTCCTTTTTCTTCACCGTGTCAGAAAGAACCTGATAATTAATGCCTATGTAAGTGGCAATTGAACACCAGAGCCACCACTCCTATCTCAGACATTTAAGAAATAGCTACAACACTTGAAAAATTCAGAAATTGACAGATACCTCGTATGCGCATTGAAGTTTCTTAAAGGACTCACTTGCCAGTGGACTTCCCATGTTTTTGTCAGGGTGCACAAGCATGGCCTAAACAACATATGCAAAAACTAAGTCTACTGAACAGAAAATTCCAGCAGAACATATCTCAAAAATACCGATCACCACACACAATAACTTCAAGACTTCAACTTTAGAAATTTAGCTGCATTTATCTAGTTCCCCATACATCACTGAATATCTTTATAGGTCCGAGAAGAAGTATATTCGGTTCAGGAAAAAAACAAATGAACCCACTTTTAACACGTCGGTCACCATGAAACAAGAAATTAATTTCCACAACCGGCAGTATACTAAGGTCCTTCAATGACAGATTTACAATAGAAAAGATCAAGGATGGAGAGAAAGTCAAGTGACTACATAGAGAGAATTTAATTCTCTTTGGCATGCCATTTAAAAGTTATATCGTATAGATTATCTGGGCAATAGGCTGCTGTACTCAATGCAATGAGTGAAGTGGCTTCCCTGCACACGACTTGTAAAAATTAAGCCATTGCTTGCTGCCAAAAAAATCCCCTTTTAAATTTCAGGTGTAACTCATTAAGCCCCTGTTTGAGCCCCATTATTTTTCTCATTCTATTCTTCAACTCATTTTCAACCACACATTCTTCAATAAAATAATATTTTCTATCATATCAATAATTTTTCCTTCATTTTCAACCACATATTCCCCATCACATCAACAGTAAAAATGCATTCTTACTCCCAAAATGTGCAACAAACAAGCTCTAAATACGGACTTTCATGACCTCAATTTTTAAACATTTTGTTAAGTAGATGAGTTGGGGCTTGTCTCCCTAGTCATTTACCACTTCATTTCATTGGCAAGTTAAAATTAGCACTTGCCTATCTGCATCATATCAAATACTAATTTCTTAGCCCCCAATTTTAGAAAAGATGCCTAGAGTATTTTTGTGCCCAAATGCAGCATATGCAAGCAAAGACAAGATAAATGGTTACTGTGGCAGAGTCAAACTAAGCATACCTTTTTGTGGTACTCCTTTTTCAACAACATAACATCAACTTTATTCTGACGGGGAAATCCTAATGCTTCATAGTGATCAGTACTGCTTAAAATTCGCTTCATCTCACTTATTGAATTCGCCTCTTCTTTGACCACATGCTTAGAAGCAGACTCCTCAAGTTGTTCAACAAAAGACGAAGTTTTAACAAGTTTGCTGGATGATTTACATGAGTACAACTTCTCTTCTTCATCAGTACCAGTTGAATATTCATAATCCGTGGAGAAATTTTCTGTGAATGACTCAGATTCCTCATGCTCCTCAAAGTTTGTGCGTTCACTTAAATTATCGCACCACTGGATCAAGCAGCTCAGTACATCATTTGACAGGAATGCGAGATTAATTGAGAGAAGAACTCCAAGCCACCCAGCTTGAACTTTGACATAATAAAGAGAATAAATTGTTACCATGAATACCACCAACTGTGCATGGTTTAAGGAAAATAAGTAACCTGTGATTACAAAAAGACAATGGTGTGAACAGGAATGGCAAGAAAAACATTCAGGATATAAGAAAAACATGTTACTGACAAGTCTGAAATCAAACTTTCCGAAGTAGTGAATAAGGAAATTGTAAGAGGTTTTTTAACCACTTGGCAGTGTGGAGATCACTCCATGATTTATTCTTGAGGATCTTCAGAAAATTATGGGTAAATATCATTAGGGGTCCCGAATCTTCGATCCTTGTTACGACAGGGTCCCAAACCTTTGATTTCTAGCAACTAGGGTCAAAAAAAATTCAAATATCTGCGCTCAAATTCTTTTTGTTACGGAAACAGTCGATTTGATAGTTAAAAAATTGATTTTTGAGTAATACGATCATTTTACCGTTAATTTGATTTAAAATGGATACATAAAAGACGAAAGAGCAAAACAAAAGAATAGAACAACCAAAAAAATTATGAATTAAGAAAATGGAAAGTAAAAATTGAAAAAGCAACCTACCCCCACCCCTTTTTCCCTCTGGTTTTGCTTCGGCGATAGTGAAAACCAGGGGGAAATCTCCTCAGCCTCACAAACAAGGGGAAAACCCCATAGTATTTTCCCTCCAAAAAGGGAAATGAAGATATACAATTAGAAGAGAGATTTGCAAAATTGGTCGCGAAAAATCGAAGCAAAGAAATCAGCTCACCTAGGTAACTACACCATTTTCATCTATGTAGCTATCTTAAGCAAGATATCATGCATGCAGTCAGGTTCATCCTTGCACAAGCTTTTTCAAGGTTTTGTCAGACCCACCAATAAATGTGATGCAGCGTACATCATCAAAGATATTTGATTTGGTTTTCCACCAAAGGAGAGGCATTCTACTAAGTAGAATGTAAGCATAGCTCCAGCACTCTAAACATCAGTTACCTAGTTATAATCCACCGCAATTACCTTAGGAGCTATATAGTATTAGAGAGAGAGAGTTATGATGAATGGAGGAGAAGCTCAAGGAGAGAAAAAGAAGATGGCAAGAGGAGGGTGGATGTATATAAGAGATGGAATTTCCTCCTGTTTTTCGCAGCTGCCGCCCCAAGAGGATATCCCCAGGATACACGGGGAGGAGAGGGGATGTGTCTGGTTGGGGTTTGGTTTGTTTCAATTTTTTTTTTCTTTTTCTTTAATGTTTTGGTTTCTTCGTATCTTTTTATTCTTTTGTTTTGTTCTTTTCCCTTTTTTTACTTTTTTTATATGTTTTAAATCAAACTACGGTACAATAGTCATTTTCCTCGAAATTTGACTTTTAATTGGTTTAACTCACAGTTTTCCGTCACAAAAGGACCTCGGACGCTTTCATTTGAAAGGTTTGGGACCTCATGTGCTAGAAATTAAAATTTTGGATCCCATTGTGACAAGGTTTCAAAAGTTCAGGACCCTAGTGCTATTTACCCAAAAATTATTTCAAAAATTTTAATTATTCAAATTGAATAGCTTGCAAGAGACATACTTGTAAAATGTATACCAAAAGAAACACAAAATTCTCAGTATTCAATTGTAAAAGTAAGAAGAGCTAAAATAAGAGTAAGATGACAAGTAGGTGGATGGTGAACAGAAACCACTTGCATAAAATCCAAATTTATATTTTTCATCCTTCATGCATTAGTGAAATCATTACTATCATAAATTTTGTCATAATACACAATATGCCAAAAGTGCAAGCATATTAATTAAAAGAAGAGAACGACAATTTACCTCCAAGTATGAATAATGTACCCATTGTCCAAAAGTTAGCATACATCCACAAAATTAAAATGGCAATCAAACCCACAATATAAAGTCCAGGAGTGTAGCCTAAATACTTAACTGCAACCCCAGCAGCTCCCTGGAAACATATATGGAACTATTAGAATGATTCTCAACATGCTAAATGAGAGACTATATAATAACTTCAGCAGGAGCATCCATTTCTTTGAAAATGATTACGAATATAGGATAAAATTCTCCAGCACATCAAATAAATTTTTGCTAACATAAAAAATAAAAAGGAATGCAGAACCCAACTAACATTTAAAAGGAAAAAAAAAATCATATTTAAGTATAAGAATAAATCATACCATGCAATCGTAATGATTGGGCAAGGCTCATCAAAATTATTTACAGTGTCCACTTTTAAGTCAGCTATACAATGCAAAATAAATTGTCTATCCGCACTGCACCAGCCAATATAATCGCTACACAGGGCTCGTCACAGGGGGTGTTCTAGAAAATAAATTTATCCAAAATCTAGAATGAATTGGATAGCATGTTAATGAAACAAACATCTTCGAGAATAGCTTAAAGCCTTAAACTGATGTATTGTAGTTCTGAAAAGCTCAAGGGCAAAACTATACAAAACTTCTTTTCTAGATTAGAATGAATTGGGTGCTCTGCTTTTAATAAATAAAAAGATGTGTATTGCTTCTCTAATTTCCGTATGGTTTTTTACTTCAACAAGGTGATAAATGGATGCTGCAGTATGCAGGATGTTTTCTTTGTTCAACAAAGGAGATACTCATATGCAAGATAGTTTCTATCCTATTTAATATGGTAAAGTTCACTAGAATCGTATTGGACTCATTATCTTCCTTTTAGATTAGCAGAAAACATATAGTAGCACCAGCGCATGCCATTTACATATTGTGTGACATGTTAATCAATCTTATGTTGTCTTACTTAATATAAGGTTTTGTTTCAGGTTTTTCTCCTTCGTGCATTATTTTCCAAAAAACAATGCATGCCTCTTTTAACTCTCTAGACCACATCAGCCAAAACAGATCACATATGCCATGTCCAATATGGAACAGTCCCACTCCAAGATGACCACCAATACCATGATTTGGAACTGTGGTGATAGCAGAAGCAGTATTGTGAAGCATGAATAACAACTAATTCAAAAAATTATATAAAAAGCTTCCAACCATTGACATTTAAATTGAACCGTACTAGCAAAGGATCTTATTTTTTAACTTCGTCATTTTATCTACCAATTTTACTATTGAATAATAGCAAATGCAACGTTTCTTGGAATCCTTAATTCTGTATTCCATAAATTTACGTTATCTTAAACATTTTCATATTTTATCCAAGAATTATGGTACAGTGGTTGCCCCGTAGACTTTGTCAAGTACTCGAACCAAAGCACAACAATTAAGATTGATCAAGTCCTGACAACATCATGCAATGCAAAAGCAGATCCTGCTGTTTTAAAATTGCAGTGGAAGGAAATAAGTAACAAAGTGAGAAAAAAAGCTCCAAAGACAAGAATCAGAAAGACTCAAAAGGCATACCATACTAAGAAGCACATACAGGAGACACCACATTGATGTCAAGCTGAGAAAGAAACTCCACATAATGACAAGCAGAGCCACTGAACCCAGACCAATAAATGACTGAAAGCCAGTAACAAAACAATTCTTCCAGTAAACCAACAAGAACAGCAGACCTCTCCCAAATCTCGCACAGCCGCAGCAAACCATGGGCCAATGACGTTCCATAACTATCCCCATCTTGTCCCTCAAACAGCTCGCAGTTGTTCTTGCTACAGAGTAACAATCCTTTGATTGCAACCATTTCCATCCTTGATCAAACAACCCAATATCCTCCATCACACAAACAACCCTTCAATATCCTGATCACTAATCAGCTACAACATAAATTCATAAAGACCAAATCCCACACTAAAAAAATTCAATTTTTCGTCAATATTCCCTAAATTCTGCTATTGATAGCCTTTAACCAGAGCTGGGTTAAATTCATATCACCAAAAGCATAGAGCTACGTCATTAAGTTCCATATTTATAAAGCAAGCTTTTTATCTAACTTAATTTCCACTATCTACTGCCACGAGTAACAATCCCAGTTAATGAATACACAGATACCGGGCAAGAAATGGCATATATAAAGTTCGTAAAAGAACCAGAAAATCCGTGTTGACTCAGCTAAAGCTAGCATTTGATGAACTGAACTCCACAGTTGGGAAATCAGTGTACAACTGACAAAAAAACTACTAAATTGCTTCACATGTACGTTTCCAGAAAAGCAGACTCCATAAATAAAAGAACAACATTTTCAACTTTTTTGACCCCAATAATATCCCCTAGAAGAATCTCCCTTCAAAACCCCAACTTCAAACAGCTCACAAATCACATAAAAGACAAAAATCATAAATACAAAATTTGACCAACCGCACCCAAATCGGAGCTGATTCCTAAGCTAAATGTTGAGCAAATTGATGTTTGGATAATGTGGGGAAAGTAGAAACCCTAGGCCTTTATTCTCCTTTTTCAGGGAATGCTTGTGAGAAAGAAAAAAGTTCGAAAAAGTAAGCAATTGCGGGAGTGAGACAAGCAGCAAAGATGAGAGAGAATCTGCCATTTAAGGACTGGTATATAGAGAAAGTAGTGTTTTAGCCGTACAATTTAGGCAAATAATTCCTAGAAATTAGGGTTAGTGGGTAAATGAAGATGGGGCCCACTTGTTTAAGTAGTTTATTGAAAAAGGAAATATCCTTATCATCTTAATTACTCTCTGCAGTTACCCTCGAGACCCTCAATGTATTACCTGACTAGCAAGTTGATCTCAAATTATTAAAAAGGGTGTATGATAGTCCTTCAGATTTAGTTGTACGTTTAATCCATAATGACATAAGGTATCATGTACACTAATAAACGTACACGTGGCTTATTTATATGTACAGATCTAAGTTGAGAAATAAAATCTAATTTTGAACACATGAAAGTGATGATTTATCTAAAATTGCTTGCAACTTCTACTTAGACAATAAATTACGGATTAATGGTAAAAAAATTCTTAAAATTACTATACTTTAAAATATTAAAAAAAAAAAAGGTTGGTAATTAAAAAAAATGAACAAGGTCCCAATTAATTACTCGCATTTAATATATTTGCTTAATCATTTAAAGTGTCATCTTATAAATTAATTTTGTTAGGAAGAGTAATCCAAGCCAATATATATTTAATTTATTTTAGGGTGCTCGTATAAATTGTTGGCTCATTTGAGAAATAAAGCGATTGACAGTTGGATGAAACTTAATATGCTTTGATACTATATCGAGTTTTGAGATTTTATCTTAAAAGACTGATCTTTTTAAAATGTGTCAAACGTTCGGACTAATACGTGATCATAGAATATTAGTGTCTCGAAATGATTGAAGACAGTATGTGGAGTCTAGTCTGGTTCGAATCGCTTTGCAGTTGTATATGGGAAAATTTTCGTAGGCTACATGCATGATAAATTTTGTTGAAAAATAGGAAGTTGAAGAAGTGTGGAAAATGGAGGGCTCTCTTAGCATAATGATAAAAACTTGAGGGGCTAAATTGTAAAATAAGACAACTTATGGCAGATGAAAGCGCTAAATGTCCTCTCCTACCAGCTACCAAATTCACGCGAGAAGAAAAAGAAAAAATCGCGTCTTTAAGAAGAATGTTGTCTAGAGAGAGAAACTGGGTCGAGGAAGAAGGTGACAAATTTTGATAGCGTTGGGGCTGGTAATGCTGATGGGTATTGCCGTCTAGTTGAGGTTTGACTACCGAATTATCGTATTTCTTCCAGTGAAACCGCATTGTTAAGGTTTCTTTGTGAATATTTGCTTTCGTACAGTGAATTTCTTCTGTTTTTCTACTTTATTTGTGGATTTGTTGTTTGGATGGATGGAAAATTTACCAAAACTGGAATTTGACAGCTTCTTCAAAGGCTACAAGATTGATCAACTTCAGTTACCTCACAATCTGTTATCCATGCAGGCCATTTTATTTTAATTTTTACAACGTTTAGGTCGTTCACAATTTGGTTCAGCTTTAGGTGAGCTCTGAGGATCAATTGGACTACTTTGAATGATTGCCGAAATCGGTTTGTCGTTTTCTACAGATTGCTGGTTTTTCTCTTCTTCATCACCGTCAAAGTTTGTCGGGTATTTGCTGCTTGACAATATTGTCTTCCCACGCCCAACACTTTTCTTCATCGAAAATCAGATCCCCACTAATGATGGTTTTCTTGGTGATAGGATTATATAGCTTGAAAGGTTTGGATTGTTCACACACACCAAAAAAAATGCATTTTTTCTCCTTTGTCATCATGCCTTCTTCTCATCATATGGGATATGGTCATAAACGATGCAACCAAGTAATTTGAATTGACCAACACTTGGTTTATGTCCATTCCAAGGTTCTTCAGGCGTCATATTTTGAACAGAAAATGTATAACTTCTGTTCTAAATATATATACTCCAATTTACCACTTTCAGGTCAAAAAGCAAAAAGAAAAATTGGAATACCACTCTTCGTCAAAAGGCTTCGCGCCATATTTAATATTGTCCGATTCATCCTCATGCACAAATCGTTTTGTTTAGTTGTATAGGATGCAATAAGTTACCTTTTGATGCCATTTACCTCACAAATATTTGCAAATTCTGAAATTCGTGGGAGTTATATGCATCTCATCAATCAGTGCAAAGTACCCATATAGCTTCTCTCTACAAGCACTTTATAATTTTTGAATGCTATAAAAGCTTCAGATTTTGTTATTTTTTTATTTTTTTGGAGAAAATAAACCCATATTCCAATTAGATGTTGGATTTATTTGCCCACAAATGTCAAAATGAACTAGCTCCAAAGCCTGTTTTCTCTCCACGATTTTCCTGTTAGAAAAGGATCACAATGTTATTTGCTAACGACACATTCTTCACAAACTTCTTGAGGCCAATCACCATATTTTGTGTTTCCACGTATTCAGTCCACCAAAATTTAAATGCACGTGATGGAAATGCCATAACCAAGCTTCATCTTTCATTTTGGCAGGAAGCAAGAATGAGCACTACTACACAAAAAGGGAACATGTGATATTCCGTCATCTTGACTAGTGCGATTAAACCCATTTTGAATGTTGAATATGACGGAGTCCTTTATCTCATATCCTGTTTCTTGAACCTGACGAGACTAAGCAAGTTTGTCTTTAAATCTGGAACAAAGAAAATATTAGATATAATCTGAGTGTTTTCTTTGGTCCAGACTTCGACGCATCCTTTTCCCAGGACGGATATTGTAGTGTTGTCTCCAAACTTTACAGTATTTCAATAAGATTCATCCAAGTCAAAACTATGGACTTATCTCCACACGTATGATTGCTGCAGCCGGAGTCTAAATACCACAAATTTGGTGAGTTTCTTCCTTTGCATGACATGCCATTAAGAGATAAATTTCTTCCTCTTTTTCTTCATAGTTGGACATTTCATCTCGTTCTTTATTCAGGTTTGTTTGGAATTCTTGAACGATAATGATAATATTTATTACATCTGTAACATTCAATATTTGATTTGCCACCATTAGAACGATGATTGTCACGACCTCTCATTTTTCCTACAGGGTCATCAGTATCGTGGTCCTCTTTTGATTTGTGTACAAATTGTTTCCATAGCTATTGCCGTTGTCATTCCATTTTCCCTTTCCATGACCTGCAATTTTCATGTTCATCGCTGCCTGCAGTGCTGGCTTCTCATTAATTTGTTGGTTTTGTTTCTGTTCATGAATTAACAGAGATCCCTGGAGTTCATCAATATAGAGAGGGTCAATATCCTTTGGTTCCTCAGTTAGTACAAACTATGTAATTAAACCTCAGTGTCATGGGTTGAAGAATTTTCTTCGCAATGGTAACATCCTCCAGTCCCTGTCTTCCTGATATTTATTCTTCATGGATTCCCAAATCTGTTTGAAAGTATCTTTGCAAAGAATTGTCTCCAAAATTGAACGATCAATTACTTAAAAGAGAGAGTTCTTTGCTTTAAGATCTTCTAACTTCGATTCTTCCACCACCCTTCTTTGTGCATCTGTCAATGAAACTCCACCTGCAGGTTCAGCTATTTCCATTTTCTACGACTTGCCAATACTCAAAAAAAAAAAATCCATCAACATTGATCCAATGATTATAGTGACCATCGAAAGAGGAATAGTCGCTTATACAAATTTTTCGGCTGCTATGAGAAAAAGTTGCTGCTGCAATATTTACTTGATGAATCTGACAACAAATTGAAGTTGGGATAGAATTTTCTGGAAGGAAGTTGGGACAGAATGTTGGGAAGGAACAAGATATAATAGGTGAGTAAAATCTGTACGCTTTTTTGGAGTTAGGCTGTGGAACAGATACTATGTGTTATAGTAAGTGGAAAGACTTGCTTCTGCGAGAATGATGAATCAATAACATAGAGTCGTGGAATTCTTCATCTGGAGTTGAAGGTCGAGTCTGACAGTCGGTCAGTACTTCCATCAGTCCTATACAACTTCCTAGTTTCATCCACTATATGAGTCTTGAATAGTAAGCTGGCCATTCTTAGATATATACTGTCCAACTCGATGCACTTAAATATAGCATGACTCATTTGACACTCCTGACATCACAGCAAGAACTATAATATTGAAATTGAGGAAAAGGGCGGTATGAGGTATAATTTCCTCTAGTACAACCCATTAGACAAAGAGAAGTAGCAGATGGCAACCACAGTCATGACTTCACTTAACCTCAAACCCTTTCCCTTCACCCTCGAGAGAACCGCCGTGTGTGGCCACCTGTCCCTTGCTAGAACCTCCTCTTTGAGATTCGAGGCCAGTGGCGGCAAGAAGATCAAGACCGGCAAGCCTCATGTTTAGTGTTTTTCTTCCGACCTTGCAAACATTCATGCACACATCATAAAGAATAGGTGTGTAACATGACTAGACAAATATAGAAAGTCCTAAGTTATGTTTATACCAGTTGGTTGACTACATAAATCATATTCATCTACTACCTAAAGCCTTTCAGCCAAATGTAGGAATTAATGGAGGCATGGCCTTGGGAGATGGTCTGGATGCTTCGGGCAGGAAGCCTAAGGTAGGTCTATAACCATATATTCTGTTGTGAATTAGAAATCCTAATTTTATTTCATAAGAGCAATAAATTAGTAGAAAGAAATAAAGACACACAAGATTTATAGAAATTCGTCTCAATTTGAGACTGCATTCTTTTTGCCACTATAATAATTCACTCTGATTAAAAAGAAGTTTACAAAAGAAAATTGCACACTTTTTCTCTCTTTATGATGGTAACAATAAATTCTTAAACTTTTCTTAATGAAATTTTGGCGTACTAGCTCCACGGAATGATAATAATTAGGCTGCACAACTTAATATCGAATAAACTTGTAAATATATGTTATGTGATTCGATGTACGTTTGTCTTATTTTAGGGAAACTAAAGGGTGTTTACCAATTTGTTGATTAGTATGGTGGATACAGTCCAATTTACAACACAGATGACTGGTCACCAAGTGGTGATGTTTATGTTGGGGGTAAGTTATGCTTGCATATTCTGCTCGATGATCAAAACACGAAAAAAAAAAAAAATTAATCTCTGAGATATCGTACAAGATTATGGTAATAATTTAACAGTGAGTATTTTGTATGTAGGGACTACAGGTTTAGCCATCTGGGCTGTGACCTTGGTTGGTATTCTTGCTGGAGTTGCTCTTCTTGTTTACAAAACAAGTGCTCTGTATCAGTAAACAAAATATTGTCCCAGCTATATAGCAACCAATATGTTGACAAACTGTTCAAAAGAACATATATTTTGTGGATTCTTAAAACAATATATATGCATGTAATTAATTTTCTGTTATTTGGCATGGATTTTTTTTATTTTTTATTTTTATATTTCCTAGATTAAATTGTCAGGTTAAAATTAAACCATTGCCCCTCGACTCACTCCCCTCCACCGCCTATCTTCTCAGCAAAACACAAGTTCTTATCTCTTCGATGGAAACACGTTAATGGTGAAACACAGAATTTGGCAGCAGGCATGCAAGAACATGCCCAAATTCCTGTGCAATCTTAGTGAAATCTCAGAATAATCGAGTTCCGTTCAATGAATGACAATTTTGTGCAATTCTTGTTCCTCAGCGTATAATTTATCTTTTCCCATTGATGTTAATTATCATTTCTAAGTGATGCCAATACACTTAACTCCTGGCCTCACATGAGCAGCCAATTGATCATCCATCGACCAACAAATGGTTGAGAAATACACTCAGTTGATAACACTGTGAAGAATATTATAAATTGTATATATAATAAACTTGTTTCTATTACAAAGTAAAAGACCATATTTATAGGGTTACAAATAACTGTAAAAGGAAATAAACATAAAAGGAAATATTATGCAATCTACTACTAAGGAAAGTAATCCTACACTAAAAGGAAATATTATAATTGCAATCTTTGACGATCTCTGAAATCTTATTCAACATCGCCTGTGGACAATATCTTGGGCCAGCTTATAAACAATGTGGCAAACCTCTCTTGTATAACCGGTTTTATGAGATGAGTTAGGCCCATGAATTTCACATGGTATCAGAGCAGTTTCGATCCTAAACAAATTAACCTTTGAATTTCGTTTCCGGCGAGCGGCCTTGAGTCGCTCGTCCGGCTACCAATATTGTTTTTTTTTTTTATTTTCTTTTCGGATGTATCAATACAAAGTCGCATCACATTCCGGTGGCCACAACTCAGTTTCTGCAGTTTGTTTGGAGTTTCTTCGGCTTTTGGTAATCTGCAGTTTGTTTGAAGTTTCTTCAGCTTTTGGTAATCTGGAATTTGGTCCAGTTCATCTGGAATTTGGTTTATTATGTCCAGTTCATCTGGAATTTGGTTCAGTTCATCTGAAATTTGGTTTAGTATGTCCAGTTCATCTGGAATTTGGTCCAGTTCATCTGGAATTTGGTTTAGTTCATTTGGAAATTTGGTTTGCAGTTTGGCCCAGTTGATGGGATTGAAAATTTGGTTTGTTTTTGGTTCTCATTGTTTCTTTGGAGTGTTCTTGAAGTGGTTTTGGAGTGGTTCTTTGTTGTTCTTGGTTTCTCGTCGTCAGTACTTATCGTCGTTGGTTGCTTTGATTTGGATTTCTTCTTCGTGGGCATAAATATTGTCATCGTCGTCAATTCATGATTACAAATTGATGATTTTACCGGCATCAATTTGAGGGGGGATGTCAAGGATATTGAATAAGATTCCAAAGATCGTCAAAGATTGCAATTATAATATTTCCTTTTAGTGTAGGATTACTTTCCTTAATAGTAGATTGCATGATATTTCCTTTTATATTTATTTCCTTTTACAGTTATTTGTAACCCTATAAATAAGGTCTTTTACTTTGCAATAGAAACAAGTTTATTATATACAATTTATAATATTCTTCACAAACACTATTAATGTTGTTTGAGCAAGAAAATGTGGCAAAGCGAAGTATAGAGAAAGAAGATCAAGAATGCACGTGCATCAAGAATTCGAGACAACCAATAATTACTTTAGAGAACTCGAAATTGTACTGTGATTTACGAAGCTTGGCTGCATAATGTTCCATAATTCGTTCAGCACGTGCATCGGTAATCCTTCCATGATGTGAAGTGGCATCTAAGGCCATATTACACGAAGTCATTAATTCGACCCTAAAATCACTGGTAGGGAGATGAATATGTGAATAACAAGGAATTAAAATTACCAATTAAACGTAACAAGCCACCTTTTACCTGTTCTGGATATTTAGTCAATCAAGTCAATTTTATCATATATTTAATCGCCACAATAGTAACTAAAGCAGTAAATTACACAAGATTTGTTGACGGAGAAAACCGCTAATCGGGTAAAAATTCTAGGACTAAGTAACTTCCACTATAAATAATAATAATTTACAGTATGATCCAACCTAAAAAAACACACTAGACCCGTTGATCTAATTCATGCAATCTTCAAGACCCGCCTGAACGTGTTTCACTCACACTTACTCCCGATCTTCTAGAATTATCTATCTGATATGGATCACCAAGAACACCTTGTTTTTATACTCTTATTGTGCTCGCGGAGTCGAAGTCACAATCCAACCTACCTCAATTTTCAGCAATTTCTGAAAGTTATTGAGAATGTACCTTCCTGATTATATCTAGGGAGTGAGTGTTTTGGATTATATGAATTTGATATTTTTTTCAACTTATGGTTGATTAATCTAAAGAATCAAAGGTTTAATCTTAATATTTGAATATATTCTTGGATCTTGGAATGATATTATGAAGATGTAATATAATGTTCAACAACCCACAAAAACGTATTGGGCATTGGGTATTTATAATATGCGGTATTTAGGTAGTATAAGATATATAGAACTCGTGTAAAATGCGAACTAAAATTTCTCTGAGAACACAGTCACTCGAGCACTATGCTAACAACAAGTGGGCGACAATGATTCTGTTTTCTCCGCTCGAGCATTAACAGGCAACAACCTAGCATAAATTTGATTACTCTTTCTCATTGTTTCATACCTGAACCATATACAACCCTCTAAAAGACTCCTTGACTTTTATACCTCTTTTATAATAATTCAATTGTTTAAAAAATTGCCAATACAACATAAGTCATTACATTACAAAGAGATGGTATTCAAAAGAAAGAACTTGGGCTAGGTACCCATGTAGAAAACTCAATTAGATAGTCATCGAAGTGGCAAGTACTTGGGGGCAAGGCGATCACAACCAAAGCCAATAGACCAATCAAAGTGGGTGAGGAAAATAAAGAGCATCCCTTCTTTGAAATATGGTAGTGATGCCCTTTAGATAGGGGAGGAGAGCATCAAAACATCATCATGGTCACTTCTTACTATAGTACTCGATCTTAATCATCATGTTGTTTGTCATGTAAATGGTTAGTGATTAGTGGATTAGAACGGCGAGGTTGGCACAATGATTGCCTAAACCATAGTTCTGTGACCTAACCACCTCATTTACCTCGGGTTTGGAAGATCGGGAGACGAGCTAATTATCCCTCTTAAGTGGTTAATTGAATGGTGACGAGCTGAACGCATGCAACTTTCAAAGTGGACGCATAATTATCGATATCAGAAGTGGGCCGCCAGAGGTGGGATCTCTATATCCGAATTCAGAACTCGGGGGTGTACAATTATATCAAGTTAATGTACCAAACAAATAACTAAAAGTAAATTAACAAAATACTTTAGTGTAATTTGTATGCATGTCGAAAGTTCTATTTATTACCGTGCACAAAATTTGTTAATACTATTGTCGAGTTGCCCAAAATTATTTTCAAAGTTATATACCAAATCACTTTTATTGCCTTCAAATATAGTAAAAATAATTTATCATTATTTCCTCTGGGTAATTTAAAATACGGAGCACGTGATACGATGTCGCATCGGATTTTCAGTGACACCTACACAAACACACACCACAACGTCCTCTTCAAAATTAGACCGTTGAGCAATTCAAAAATCAAATTAGACCGTTACAAATAACGCTCCCTTCTTCCCTGTATTTCTTCGTAACCTCTCTGTCTGCTCTCTCTCTCTCTCAATAAATCTCCATATTCATGGCCGGTGAAGACGACAACAAGAATTTTACGTCGTTAATAATGGAGTCGAAGCCTCTGCACCCGCTCCACCAAATAGCAGAGACCCCATCTCACAAGCTCCTCCTCAAGCAATGGCTTAAAGAAGAAGAGCTAATCCTCAACAGAATCTCCCTCAAAGCGACCCAAATCGACTCTGTCCGGAACGAGATCACGCAACTCTACTGCCTCTTCTTCCTCTTCCACTCCATTGCCCTAATCCTCCTCTTCAGCGCCTCCTCTTGGGCCCCAAACGGAAAAGGCCACTTCTGTAAAAAATCATGGATCCCATCACTCTGTTCTCTAGTTTGTTCCCTAGGTATAATCTGGGCTATTCGGTACAAAACCGATGTGGAATCCCACTTGGAGAAGCTGCTGGAAAGAGAGAAAGAAGATGGGAAATTATTGGCTAAGTGTGTGGATGAGTTGAAGAAAAAAGGCGTGGAGTTCGATTTGCTAAAAGAGGTTGATGCTCTTAGGAGAGCCAAGAGTTTGCGGGTCGAGTCGAAGGCGGTCCAAAGATGGTCGAGTAGGGATTTTGTGACCATGTTTTTCTTCACTGTTTCTTGCTTGGTTCTTGGATTCACAAGGGTTATTTTGTGTAGTTAATTTGGGATTTGGAATTTGGAAAATCTCAGAAAATATTGTTTTGAAAGTCCAGTAATTATCGAAGTTCGTAGGAAGAGATACTAATTCAGTTACAGATTCAGAACATATTGTTCTGATTTGTTATTTTTAAGGATGTCCCATGTACTGAATACTATCATCTTGTTAGTTTGGTGAAGTCTCGTGTCAATTCGATCTATTATATGAGAATCTCCTTATTTTTGTTTTAAAGGTAACATGATTTGTTACTTATCAATGAGCCGAACAAAGTGGAAATCTTGCCCAGATTATGTGACATTTTAGTAGAAATAATAATGTAAATTCGAACTCGTTACTGTGTAACTGGCGTTACTGGCCTAACGTCTGTGCGAGTTTAGATCTGTTTTCTTTCAAATAGAATTTTAAAACTTCACTACAATTTTGAGGTGTTAAAATTTTAGAAGTGTCAAAACCCCCCACTAAATCCATGTTTGGTACACATTAAAGATTTCATTCTCATTCTTCTACTCGTTTTCAACCACACATTTTTCAATAAAATAATATTTTTCATCACATCAATAATTTTTCCTTCTTTTTCAACCACACATTCTCCATCAATCTAATATTTCAGAATACATTCTTCCAAAATAATATGGCTCAAAAGAACTAAAAGTATTATTCACTTCATAGTGAAGAATAATCAAGGGTATCGCCTTTGACAACCAATCTTTCACAAATATCGCGAATCATGTACTATTTTTTTTTTTTAAACTTCTTAACTTTGTGTGAAACGTCTCCAATAATATTAGTTGATTTTCTACCATTGTAAAATATTAAAAAATTTAAAAGATCCATGTTCGAGTAAGCCCAAAAAGACTCTCCGAGTATGTGATAGAAATAAGCGAGTTTACACGATAAATGCCACCATTCATGAAGATTGTCGAGTTGTTTTCAATAAAAGCATCCCACATTTTGTTTCATAGTCACCTTTACACTGTTGAAAGGAACACACACTCGTGTCCTACTCCAAAAACATGTGTCTTAAGGACAAGAAAGGGCCATTTTTAGGCCTCTCTTAACCAAGTTTTGGATACGCACACTTGCCCAATCTCACATCATGTCGGGTTTGGTTAGCCTTTAAACTCATTTGTTATCAATATAAGGGGATGTCTGAATATAAAGCAAGAACAGTCACATTTATGGCCATTGTCTGAATTTATGTTTCCTATGTTCCACATGAAATTTGGACAGATATGAGAAATCCTAATCAATTTGCGCGGAGATAATGACTTGCTAAATAGTATGATAAGTTGTTGTTTAACCTAATTTCTAGCATTTTCGTAATGAGATTTTTTTCATAAACAACATTGCATTTGCAATAAAATGTCGCCTCCCTCTATCTCAATTAGTCTACTCATCGAAGAAAAGGAGCACTATGGATTCAACCGATTGCTTTTGGAATTAAATAGATGGAGTGATAATCTTTAAACAAACTTGAAAACAAATCGAGCATTTCTAAGTTTATGGTGTTGTTAGGTAGAAGTGCAGACTTTAGACGTGATACCCTAACGGGTTGTGGAGGGTACTTATAGACGAAGAGAGAGAGAATGACCAATCACGTTACCCAAAAAATGTGTCCTTAGATGTCCCTGTATATCATTTTACTTATTAAGTCCTTGATTGGTAGGAATTAAAATCTTGATTTTAATCTAAATCAAAATCAACAAATGATTTTAATTATATTTCATGGGACCCACAACTTTTTAACCATGCATTTCAATAAATTTTATCAATATTCACTAAAAAAAATCTAAGTTTAATCATCACCAAATGACAGCTAAATTTAGTGCACATGTTCACTCAAATCACAAGTGGTTTATTTCAAACTAATTCAAACCAACAGTCATGTTCTAAGATTGGTTTTTTCAAACTAGCCAGACATCTTGCGAGGACACGTTAATAAGTCTTACATCAATTAAGTATACAAATACTAAACAACGTATAAGTTTAGACTTCACTTCTTTAATAAAATTAATCTGTGAAAAATTCGAAAGTACTCGACATATACAAGCTTCCCTTCGATGATATTGTAACCTTAAGCATTTTTTAAACGTCACAAAAGCCACATTTAAATCTTAAAGTACTATTACAGTCCATTTAACATGACTTCTACTTTTACTTTTACTTTTGCTTATTGTGTGAAGCTATACCATGTCAAGTTTTTCTAAAAACTTTTCTAGCTAATAAAGTACTTTTAAAATTTAATTTAAATATACTTAAAAGTAACTTTCTAATTTCAAGATCAAGTTTTTATTTCTCAAAAACCCTGTCATACGAATCCTCAGTGCTTGCCGACGGGCAAATTTAAAAAGCCATCAACTTTTTCTTTTTATATAAACTACGGACAAATATAAAGACGATTAGCTGATTAGGCATGACAGCGACTCTTAATTTGGACCCTTAGAATATGGGCCATCTAATCTCAGGCCCACCAGTCTGTGGATATCCATGTCACGTTTATTAACACCGATCCTTCTTGTAATTATTTTATATATAAAATAAATAAATAATAAACAACGGAAAATGCGGGGTCCGGTGCTTTGCGTGTACGATTACATCGTACAGCACTCATCACATGATTAACTGTTGATGATTTGAATTCCCTGTGTGGGACCCATTTCCTTTTAGTCCGTACAGAGTACAGGTGTGTGTCATACACGGAGGATATTCTATATTCTAAAAGTATTTCCTAATTTTTTTTTTCCCAATTCAAAAAATATTAAAAAGAAGAGAGAAAAAAAAATATGATTTGAGTAATTTTATATGGATTATTCTACTTCATCCGAATGGGTTACCAAATTTTTTATCGAATCGCCACATGGTGGCCCCCTATTGGGGGGGCTCCTGTGGGCCCAGACGCCCCCTAATAGGGAGCCTCCATGTGGTGATTCGGTAAAAAATTTGGTAACCCATTCGGGTAACATAGCACGGTCCATTTTATATATATATATAAAATCTTCCGTATTATCGAGTCTAGCAAATATTTTTGAATAAGATTTCATTTATGAGAAAATATTCATAAAATATTAGAAATCAAAACCCAAATTTCAGCATCAACCAAATAATTTAAAAAAAAAAAAAGTACTTATTTTTAAGTCATTTTCAACTAAAAAGCAATTAAAAAGTGTTGAACCGGATTGCCTTTATTATTGTTGCCCACTAATTCCCTCCATGGCAAGCTTGTGCGTACGCTTTTGACAAATTTTGTAACTAATTTCTCTCGTCTTTCTATCTTATTTGCTGGACAGTTAGATTTTCGTACAATCGAAGGATTAAATTCAAACTAATTTTGAAAGAAAGAACATAACATGAGGTGTTTCTCTATTTGTGGGAATTGATGTTTTAATCTAAGAGATGGGTTTACGTTTTCAAATCGTAGCGTGATTTATAAAGTTAGTTAATTATTAATTTTATCGTTCAGAATTGATTAAAAAAATGCTCATTCTTCTGTAAAATCGGTCATTTTATAAAGCGCGGAGTTTTTAGATAAACTTACGTTTTTGTCAATTTGGACGACAAAATCAATGAATTAACGGACTTTTTAATCCATGACACTATTTTATAGTATAAGCCCAAATTTTCATTTTCAACCACACATTCTTCAATAAAATAATATTTTCTATCACATCAATAACTTTTCTTCTTTTTTAATCACGCATTCTTCATCAATCTACTATTTTAGAATACATTCTTTCAAAATAATGTGGTTCAAACACATCCTAAGTAAGAAACGTCGCTGCTTTCTAAAGATAGAGTTAGACCAAGTGTCTAAATTGAAACAACGTAAAAGTTTGACGTGTAATATTGAACAAAATCGAATTCAATGACGTCTATGATCTACCATAACCCAAGGAATTATTTGTTGTGAAACTAACTTAATAAATAAATGAAATATTAAATGATTAAATCTCCTAAAAAATCAGATTTTCTATAGGTACGATAAAAATTTATAAAATCCGTGTGTCGAAAATTCTGGACCTCGTAAAATGTATAGTTAAAAATGAATTTTTGAAAAAGAGGACCAAACCTTAAACAAAAGACTTGGAACATTAAAAACCGAAAAAAAATAATGCAAGATTTATGTTATATGATTTAATTATTTTATTATTAATATAACCCTTATTAGTGTACAAGTCAAAAGGCCGTGAGGCAGAAGGCTGAATTTGGGACAAATCCCAAATGGAATTCCACCTATTAAATTGTAGAAAATCGAATTCCACCAAATTAAATAATTGAGTCTATTTGAATAGTGTTTTTTACTTGTTGTCCACCACCAACCAATTATTTGGTCAGCAATAGTGGGCTTCATCATTCTTCAAAAATTCTTTCAATGATTTGAACAACTGTTTAACCACACTTTTTCGATCGTATTTACGAGACATTTCAAAATATAAAAAGAAAATCCGTAACAAAACTTAATCCAACAACGTTAACACGTCAAGGCATGTCCTATTAAAAGAATTGTGTTCCACTATCGAAAAACTTGATTATTAGAGAGTGTAACAAAACGAGTTTACGCTACGGGTACGTAACTAGTAACATAATTCATAACAAAATAGACGAATGTAGCTAATGATCTTATACTAAAGGGTGGTTATGTTAAGGCTGGTCAATATTAATAATTGACATAAATTTTCTATGTTCAGACAGTACAATTATTTTCACATTACATATAATTTTTAGAAAACCTGTCTTTATGCACAACGTAAATATAGGCTCTATTTGAGTCAAATTATTGTAGAATGAAAAATATAATCGTTATTGGAGCTCACAAAAAAGATAGAAAATTCAAAAATATTACTGTACACAACTCTCTCACATGTGTGTGGGGCCCACATTTTGGAACCCACACACATGTAAGAGGGTTGTGTACCAAGTGTGTAAATGTAGCAAGATTGTAGAAACTTTGAATTTAAATGTTGACGTGATGGATAACAATTATATTTTTCATTTTAGAGCCCGTTTGGGAGAGATTAAAATTGAAAAATTAGCCGTTATTGTTGACTTTTATTAGACGAGTGGGATCCAATAACGACTATATTTTCAAATTAAATTGGATTTTAATTCGTATCAATCGAGCTCTTAATGAGATAATAATGTAAATCAGACGGGGGCATAGTTTTTTTTTTTTTTTGCCTAAGCCGGTTTCCAAATAGAAAAAGACTAATTTTTCTTGTGTTTTATGCAAATTTTGCGATATACAATTATCATTTTTTTAAAATGGAACAGATTTGGAGCAAAAGAATTATGAAGTGTATATATTTGTTGGGAGTGGGTAACAAATTTATTGGATTCGAGGCATATCAAGAATCCTAAGCGCACAAAAGGAGGAACAACGCTATCAAATTTCAATGATTTTCAACTTTTGCTAAAAAGGGTGAAGAGCAATTCAACTACTAGGGGCCCCAAGGGTGGATAATTACTTGTTTGGATAAAATTATAAGTTGATAAAATTATAATGTGATAGAAGTGATTATGAATAAGTGAGTAATAGTTATGAATTCTATAAAATGTATGATTAAAATTTAAAAAAAAATTTGACCTTCAAATTTTAGAGAGACGATAATATTTTTCAGGTATTTGAAATATTTGAATTATAACACTAGATGTAACCAGAGGAATTTAGTGAAGAAACGTAGTATCAAGCTATCATTTTTTATTTTATTCGGTAGAATATAAGTTCATCTTTGGTCCCTATTTTCTAAAACTTATTTTCAATCACAATTTATGAAATTTACACTTTTTATTAACTTTTCAACAATTCATTTTAACATTTTTATCAAAACTTATTAAAATTTTGATTCTTAGATAAATCAAATGAATAATGTTATACGTAATGGCATGCAAACGCAATCCTATGTGGAGGTAATTTGTGCAGTGATGTGATGAATAAATTCGAAACCAAAAATGTAGATATTCTTATGTGGAAGAGTGTAAAGAGAATCATAAGAGAAAATATACATATAGCACGATTGAAATCAAACATCAGTCGTGCTACATACATGTACATCTTATTTTACATTGTGTCAAGTGTCGGCACGTATATGACAGTTTAAACAGAAAACATATTTTTCTATTCAACAATTTTTAAATTTTCACACAATGTCAAAAAACATGTAAATCTTAGAATTTACACTAAGCATAATTAATCAAACACAGACTGAGTCCATGTTTGATAACCATTATTTCAAAATTCTACACGTAAATCAAAATTTGTTTTATACTTTTTATCAACGTATTTTTCAAAAGCTCATTATTTAAAATTTTGTCTTCATGTGACATTGATCATGAAACCAGGGTTTAATATGTCTAGTTTTTAGACAAGGATGTCCATCAGGACGATTCGACTTAACATGGTTTGGAGATTTTGAATCACGCAAGAAAAAAGCGCGTGAGGGGTTGGATAATTTAAGGGGCGAAGTTACCGGTAAATAAATAAAGGCGTTAAAAGTAACATCCATTACGGAAGGTGTACTAAAACAGAATACGGAAAAAACAAAATGAAAAGGGCAAAAAAGAACAGACGTGACAGCCGCAGCCGGCAATCACGCCCCCAACGCGCGCTCTCTCTCTCTCTTCATTTATTTATTTATTTATTCTAGTTAACGAAACTAGTAATACTACTTTAGCTCTTGTTTGATGATAATTATTTGATAAAACTAGAAATTTGAATAGTAATTTTTTAAAGAATATGTTGTTAATATATATATATATATATATTTTTTTTTTTATTTTTTATTTTTTGTTTTAATTTACGTTTATAATTTTTTATTGTGTGAATGTATGACTGAAAATATTTTATCACACTTTTTAAGTACACATTTTCTAAAAATTCATCATTCAAAACTTTGATTTTTGCTAAATAATGGCTTTCAAACATGGGCTAATTCTACGTGTAAATGTCTTCGTTGAGCACGAGTAGGATCGAGGAAGATGACAAGAAATGCAGACATGGCTTAGTTCTCATTTAATTTAAAAACCAGTTTTTAGTAATTTTGATAAAAATTAATAAAATGTGTAGTTGAAAAGTTTATGAAATTTATAAATACCATGAAATATGTGGTTAAATTATTACTTTGGATACTCGTATAACCATGGAAGGCAACCAATTGAATGGATCTTCTGACCAATCCAGGAAATAAGTTTGAGAAAAAATAAATATTGAAAAATGATGGCCAAACAAAGACTTGATATCATCAATAGAAAAAAAAATTAATTATGGGTTGAAAAAAAAGAAAGAAAGAAAGAAAATTAGATTGTATAATCCACTCAATGTATAACTACAAAGAAATTTAATAAAATCATTTAGCGCATGTTATTGTAATGTATTTAAATTACCGAAATGAGTAGTGTAAAGATTGACAATACTGTAGGTCTCATAAATATAAATAAAGAGTGATTTGATCATTTATATTTATAAAATTTGTTGACGTTGAAAATTGTATGAACAAGATTCAAGCAAACTTTAAAGAAAAATACAACTTTGACTCATTGTTAATACATTATTACAAGTAATTTCACCGATCATTTCTATGTTTCTAGGAGACATTTGAAATATGAATATTACGGGAAGATATGTCATGTGTCAAAGTCGTCGTGCCCTTTCTTCCTTACTATTTCCTCTTTTATATGAGAAAATATATACGCTTCATTAATTTCCCGTATTGTCACATGCAATTCTGAGCTAGGGAAATACACATGTTGGAATGATTTAATTGGCCACCGAGCTCGATCTGGCAATCCTCACGATGAGTAAATTTTGCAGGTGGACCCCAATAATTAATGAGCGTGTCTTGGAAAAAGGGTCTAATCATTTTGATTAGAAGCTGATGTGTACGTTGATATAAGATTATTCCCTATGGGCACTTCTGATTGGTTAGCTTATCGATTCTGTCAATGATCTGCAATAATTAGGATCTCCTTCCCTTGGGAGACTACACAATCTTCCTAAACATATTAATCGTCCGAGCTGACCTCCTGCTACCGGAGCTCATACTATCATGTGGTCATCACGTGCATTAATCTGATCTGATTGAGCTCGGAGCTTGGGACGTCAACAAAATTAATAAATGTAATTAGTACATAACGTCTTTACCTTTCACTACTGTTGTGGAAGACGTATTTACTTTTCATTTTTTAGCATTTTCATCATTGTTTCCACATTTTCATTGCGCAAAAAGGATTTAATTGATTTTCTCAATTAAAAGCCGTGAAATGACGAATATTCTTTTATATTTAAATTAAAAAAATGAAAAAGAAAAAACTAATTGCAATTGTAGTCCCAAAATTTTTAAAAAGTGCAAACGAGCTCCAAATAAATTATTTAAACTTCCATATTTTTTTTTTCACCATTAATTGCACATTTGATTGCACAAACCATTATTTTCATCCATTTTTTCTTAATAAAAAGTTGCAAAATTACGAATATACCCTCATATTTAAATAAGAAATAAAAAAATTTAACTGTAACCATAATCCTAATTTTTTTTAAAAAGTGCAAATGAATTCTAAATAAATTATTAAAAACTATAAATTGATTTTTTAAAAAAATTTGCAAACAAATTCCAAATAAATTATTAAAAATTAGAAATAAAAATTAATTTTTTTTATTTAAAATAGGAAATCATATTCATAATTTCATAGATTTTATTGAGAAATTGAATGAAAATGGATAGAAATAATAGTTTTTGCAATTAGAAGTGTAATTAAGGGTGAAAGTATCAAAAAATGAAATACAGTGAGTATTTTACAATAATGGTCAAAGATATGGACACTGTGTGATAATTACCATTTTAATAAATTCATTTGGATTCGTTTACTCTTTTTAAAAAAATTGGGATTATGATTACAATTGATTTTTTCTTTTCTCTTTCTTTTTGTTTTATTTAAATATAAGAACATATTCGTTGTTTCACAATTTTTAATTGAGTAAATTGATGAAAATAAATTTTTGCACAATAATGCCAAAAAAATGATAGGCAATGACATTTTCCACAATAATGGAAATGGTGAAATGTAAGGACGTTGTGTGCAAATTACCCAATTAATAATTCCCAAACAAGCCTTAGCATATACATTTGTTTGATATTTAGCTGCTGTTTAGCTTCCTATTTTTGAAATTTCATTATTTTTTTATGAAATACACAATTTTTAAATTTTTTTATCAACTTCTCAATCACACAATTTATAATTTTTTATTAAAATTTATTAAAAATCTAATTTTTAGCAAAATAAAAGTAGACTCTCAGTGTATCTCCAAAGTTTTTTCAAGATCCAATAAATTATAAGTTTGACATACGAGAACTATTAGATAATAAATCTAACAAATTCAGATTTTTTATCAGTTTAATATTTTTAATTTAATTAATTAATCCTAATTAATTATTTTTCAAAAGGGTTCGAAATTATGTGGTACCTACCAAGTACGCCTATCTGTACCTTCCTATAACATTTATTCTTTACGCGAATCTTACCTGTATTTATACCCCCACTGGCCTCTGTCTATCCTTACTCTCTCTTCATCCCCAACTTCCATTCTCTCTCTCACTCTCTCCAAATTAACACAAAAATCTCTGAAGAGTATGGAGAAATTGATAAGAAGGTTATCAAGAGTGGCGGATTCTTCGCAATACCGTATGTTGCGGTCGGAGTCAAAAACGGCGAGGCCTCGTCGGTCGGAGTCTTTCCGAAAAGGTTCCGGAGGCGTACCGAAGGGGCACTTTCCGGTGTACGTTGGGGAGGAGATGGAGCGATTCGTAGTGAGTGCCGAGTTTTTGAACCATCCGATTTTTGTAAAATTGCTCAATAGATCGGCGCAGGAATACGGTTACGAGCAGGAAGGCGTGCTGCGGATCCCCTGTCATGTGTTCCTGTTCGAGCAGGTGCTTGAGGCTTTGCGAGTCGGCGTCCAGTCACGTGATCTCCAGGATCTCCTCGGGCCACTTTCTGATGACCTCTACCAGTAAAACAACGACGTTTTGTTGAACGGTCGGTAAGATTGGCTGAGTAAAGTATTTAATTGGAAAACATTGTTCAGTGTTGATGCGCCCGTGCTGACCTGACGGTGATCGTATAGTTTTCAGATCATTGTTTCCCCTCTGTAAATACTTCGTGATGAAGAAAGTCAGTAGCAAAAGAAAATTAGGGTTTTTTTTTTTTTTGCCCTCTTCATGCTGTATAATTTGAAGAGGTTGCAAAAGGAAAGGAGAAATTGAAAATTACTTCGTTTTTTCACCCTAATTTTAATATTAATGTGAAGTTTCGGAAAATTACATTTTCATTTACAAATTTGTTTTTTTTTAAATTCGAACTTTTATTCGTAGCCAAACACGCTCTTTGTAATTTATTGAATAAACTAATATTTCCTACCAAGCTCGATGGTTTCTCTATTTTTGAGTGACAAATGTACTCGAAAATTAAATGCGCGGAATAATCTGCAAGTGTGATGATGCGAGACATGTTCGGTGCGGATTAGATTGAACAAGAGATTCCAATATATAATGACATAAGATATGATGCATGTCTGACACGAAGTAGATTCAACGAGAAATTCGTTTCGACAAAACTTTAATCACGTTATTTATAGCACAAAAAAAGACTATTCTTGTTTTTCGTCCGACTAAGATAACAATGACTTCAATTGAAATCCAGAAAAAAAAAACTAAGCCACTTCGATGAATTTTTGTTCATTTCTTCGTCAAAATTTTAGCTCCTCAATTTTTTTTTTTCCCAAATTTAGTAAAGGATAACCCATAATTAATGAAAAAGAAACAGATTTTAAGCCTCGATCCATAACCCCCATAATGGATTTTCAAAGGATAACCCATAATTAATGAAAAAAGAAACAGATTTTAAACCTCAATGCATAACCCCCATAATGGATTTTCATTTAATTAAACTGATTTTTCCTATTATAGATTTAATTTAGGATCTTAATTTATCTAATACAACGTGGATAACAAATTAGAACATGTTTAGGTGAGGCATGTGTGTAAAGTACAGCTTGTTTGGCCATAATATACATCTGAGGAGGTTGCATTTGTTGTGACCGTTGGGTTAGCTAATTTTTTTTGCCAAATACATTACCTTTAGTTAGATGTGTAAAAAGACCAGGGGTGGGAAGGGATCGGATCGGGTAGGTTCTGGCCCAATCCGACGACATGTCGAATTCGAATTGGATGAAATCCCAACTCAAAAATCAAATTGAATGGTTCAAAATACCAACCTTATTGGTTCGATTTATTAGTTTCAAGGGTATTTTGCCCTCAAAATCAACCCGCGAGCCTAAAACCGAGGTTTTTGGGTTGGATGAATTTCAAACTCAAAAGCTGACGTGACTATTTGGAATTGACCTGAGTTGGGTTGATTTCATGAGTTTTATGCTAAGCCCACGTTTGATCTACATTATTTTCTCATTAAAATGAAAAATATGACTGTTATCCATCACATCAACATTTTAATTCAAATTTTTTATCTGTTGTGTGGGCCTCAATAATAGATATATTTTTTTATTCTCATTCTACAATTATTTGGCTCAAACATGGCCTAAATCCTCAAAAAGACGATCAGAGCATTGAGAAATTCAAGCGGTATCATATTTCAATCTTACGAGGCACCCAACATAGCACGCACGGGGCAATGACTAAAATTTCAAGCTTGTAAGCAATGACTGTGCGATGACTAAAATTTCAAGCTTGCAAGCAATGACTAAAATTTTATTCATTGTGTTTGATGAATTTCCGCAATTCCGCGTGAAATTCTCTCGAATTTTCTTTGGCCCCTTATTAAGGACAACATATATATAATAAGTAGTTTTGACTCATCTTAAAAGTTGTTTACAGCTTATAATCATATGCCAAGCTTAACACAATTTCTCAACAATAATCATTGTCAAAATTGATGTGTGTTATTATTGATTAGTTGACACGGTTTGAGAGTCCCTTTCAGTGTGAAAATCCTTTTCCCTTAATTGACGCACAAGGCACATGCAATCCTAATAGAAAAAAAAAAAAAATTCTTTAAATTTATATATATTAATATTTTTTTTGTAGCAAAAGAAGGTATTTTTGCTTTGCTGTTATGATTTTGTTTCGATAAAATGTAAAAACTAAACTTAGATCCAAGAAAAGAGGGCCAGCCGTTCATGTGAGTGGGTGATATCATGCACATGCTATTGAATCTTCATTCTATCGTATTATTTTTACGAGAGTTTAGAGTTATTGATATATGGACAATGACGAGAAAAATTAAACAATACTAAGAGGGTGTTTGGTGTAGATTCAAATCAAATTTTAAGTTGATTGTGATAGAAATTTTTGAAATGTATGGTTGAAAAAACGTGGGGACCCATGAAAGATGTGGTTGATATTTGATTGTTTGACTTTGACTTAGATTAAAATCATATTAAAATCTGGTCCAAACATGCCCTAAATATTGTAGTTCCGTCAAGTTTCCACACACAACATTTCATAAATGATATACGTTTTACGAGCGTTCACTTTATCGTAGAGTTGAGTTTAGAGTTATTGATATATGGACAATGACAAGAAAAATTAAACAATACTAAGAGGGTGTTTGGTGTAGATTAAAATCAAAATTTAAGTTGATTGTGATAGAAATTTTTGAAATGTATGGTTGAAAAAACGTGGGGACCCATGAAAAATGTGGTTGATATTGATTGTTTGACTTTGACTTAGATTAAAATCATATTAAAATATGGCCCAAACATGCCCCGAATATTGCGTCAAGTTTCCACACGTAACATTTCATAAATGATATACGTTTTACGAGCGTTCACTTTATCGTAGAGTTGAGTTATCTTACCATATTAATGGACAATAAGAAGTTCGGTGAACTTGTGACCGAGAAATAAGGAATTTTTTTTTTTTACCAAAATAGGGGAAAGGGAAGAAATGTACATTGAAGATTCTATTCTTTTTAACTATGAGATAATCAGAGAAAATCTTTCTTGATAAGAGTAGAGATCCTTCAGTTGTAAACAACCTACGGGGATTATTTTAGTGACCTAGGGAAATGGGATTGTTATTTTATAATGGTTTGAATCATTTTGGGAGCAATGGACCATCCTATTACAAAAATTGGTTAACTAACTATCGAAAAAGATGAATATGTCACGTTGATTCCATAGTTTTTAACATAAATAATAATATAAAGTCGTACTGTTACTTCTTATCAGCCTATATGATAGTGAAACTTTGTCACATAGACTACGTAGATTGGTGCTGAATATGAGTAAAACGTTGAATATTATTATCTTTTTACGTTGAAATCAATAACAAAGAAAGACGTTAAAAAGGGCTCTCGTCCAATTAAAGTAAAAAGCGGTTTAAGCAATTTTTCAAGTATGACAAGAAACCTTACAATAAGTTCACATCACTCGATACAATTGTGTCTACTAATGAATCCGCATGTCGTGTGGGTTAATGAGCCAAATGGGTACCCCCACATTATCGTATAACCTATAAATACATTGGACACTGAGACACTCTCCCTTTACAAAAGAATTATGCACACATTTTTCTAGTTTAACTAGTCTGAAGTGTCTGTCAACATTGACAGCTTAACATATAAGCACACGCCCATAAGTCCTCGTTGGAAAAATTCATTCTCTTTGCGGAGAAATTCCGGTGGAAGCTCCGGTGACAGAACTATCTTCTCTTAGTAATCATAATGATAAATTTAATTTCCGGAGGAGGGGAAAACACCCAAAATCCTAACTGGGCCTTTTCATACGATCTGATGATGGAAAGCAAGTGGGTCATTTTAGCTATGGGCTTTTTAAAGATATCATCAGACCACTAAAAGATAAATATGGGCACGAATGGCCCAAATCTAACATTTGGAAGGATAATGAAACTAGTTATGATAATGTGGTTGATTCAGCTTTTATTTAGACAAAAACCAATGTTATTTTTTAGCCCCGGTTTGATGACCATTATTTGGGAAGACAATGATCAAAAGAATGCGTGGTTAAAAGGTAGGAAACATTCTGAGTCTACATTTAGAATATTTTATTGTGCGAATGTGTGGTTGAAAATGAGTATAGAAAAAAAGAATTTTGACTTAAAAATTTTAATGGGCTGGATGTTGCCTGAACTAAGCCCATGCCAACTTCCTCCCAAATCCGACTAGTAGAACAAAAGGTATTTTTTTAAAAGTGTCATTAATTACTAGGTTTAAGCAACGTGCAATGCACGTTTGCTTAGTTATATGTAATTTTTTTTGGTTCATTAAATAATTAATGATGTAATGTTTATGTAATTGATAAATAATTACACATTGTGATATATTAATTTTAATTTGAATAGTGTTAAATTCTAAATTAAAATGTATAAGTTTGTGTTTCGTACTATTATATTATATTAAATTTTGTATTTAATCATGAACTTTTTATACATAATAAAATAATAGATAATATTATAATACAAAACTAAATAAATAAATATTTTTTGTTCATTGAGTTCAATGTACCTTACCAAATAAACTATTAGCATTTTTAAATTGATAATATCCACATCCATTTTGTTTTTTTAGTTTCACTTTTTCCTAGTGACTAAAATGTAGTAGTACAAAGTTTTTTGCATTTTCCATTCATTTATTAATAATGTTCTAAAAGGCGTAATGCGTTGCGAGACGTCGATGTTGAGAATCAAGAATCACAAGTTTAGGCGTGTCAATGCGAAGAATAAGCGTCATAATACGTTTCGTATTTTTAATATTTATTTTAATTATTAAGACAATTAAATATATTTTTTATTTTAAAAAATAGTTTTTTTCTAAGATTATAAAAAAATAGATATTTTTACTATAACATAAAATTCATCTAATATTTAAAAATAATACTTACTAAACATACATTTAATATAATACTATAATATTGCTAAATAGTGTTAGGAGAATTTTTTTTTTATTAATTAAGGAACTAAACATGAGCATTAATCATAGGATTTATACGAAAAGTTTGCGGATTTGATAATTCCGATATCTAAAAATGGAGATGAAGGATTTTGATTCACAATCGAGAATGATTCCGACGTAAAGTTTGTGGGAATTCAACTGGGGTCGAACCGAATGCAATAAATACATAAAAATAATTTAAAGTAAATCTATCTTTACTAATTAGATTTATTATATATCCTACAATTAGTCCCAACACTAAAAATTAAAAATAAATATGTTAAAATAGTTTACTTTGTTAAATTAAATTATTTTAAACTTATAGAAAATAATATCTAACATTAATATATTAATAATCAAGTGCAATTTAAATTAAATTTGAATATTAAATAAATGAAAGAATGAAAGTGAATATTACAATTTAATTAGTATAGAATTCAAAATCAAATTAGTCCAGATAAGAACATACATTTTTAAAAATTGATTTTGATGAGCATTTTAACATTTTTTTTTCACTATCCCACATTGGAAATTTATAAAACTATTGGAGTTAAGAGCATATATAAAATGCACAATCCCACATTGGAAGTTTATGAAACATTTGGAGAGAAGTGTATCTATAAAATGAGCATGACATCCAATACTTCTACATGGGCTTTAGAATTGTAAATTTTGAAGCCCAATTATGGAGTTAAAAGATTTTTAAATTAAAAAAATTCCGTTAGTTTTTCCGTTAAATCAAGAAATTCCGTTAGTTTTTCCGTTAAACCAACAAATTCCGTTAAATAGGCACTTTTTATATATAGAAAGATAATTTAGGACAAATTGATGATGATAATAATAATAATAAGGGTGTATTTGATTACATCGAACTTGCATGGAAAAAAAAATATGTTCTAGGTAATTGAATTGCAATTGATTATAACTCATTTGTATGAAAATAGTCAATTAAACGTGTTCGATTGATTTAATTTTTAACCTAGAAATTATTGTACTTTTTCTTCATTATCGGTGGATAGATGATAGAGAAAGTAAGGTAGACGATAGAGAGTGAATTTTCTACAAAATAAAAATCTACCTCCACTAATTAATATGTTATCGTTGATTTTGAAGAAAATATAATCACGTGATTAACTTTTAAAAAATGTTTTTCATGAAAAAAATATAAAAGGTAAGAATTTAGCACACATTAAACTTTTCATTTTTATTCTTCTACTCATTTTTAACAACACACTATTCAATAAAATAATATTTTTTATCACATCAATAATTTTTCTCTCTTTTTCAACCACACATTCTCCATCAATCTATTATTCCAAAATCCATTCGTCCAAAATAACGTGACTCAAACACACCCTTAGTGAAAAACAATATTTTTCAAAAAAATAAAATCAGTCACTGACCAAACGAACATACTTAGTGTGACTTACGAGTCATCTCAGAGATAATCGAACCGCAAATGAAAAAACATGTCATTTTCTAACGTTAAGCTCATGTTTGATTCACGTACTTTCAAAATTCATTTTCAACCACATATTTTTCATCAAATTAATAATTTTTTCTTATTTTTTAATCATATAATTCCATCGTATCACTATTTAAAATACATTTATATTTTTTCTTCTGTTTTTGTTCTCTCTTTATTTTCTTTACCTGTTATTATTTTTTCACGCATCGCAAGCCTTAAAAACGCCGAACCCAAGTTTCACTTCCATTGACAGTCACTCCGGTGCGATACCAGGCCATAGCTCATCTGCGGCTGGCTGAATATGGATTGATTCTAATTCTCGCAGACATATCTCAAATTTCGATTAAAATTCGCTTTTTATTGAAATTCTTGGCGCACAAGAAGTTCGAAAGGGACAAAAAGCCCCCAATCCTCCAATACCTGTGAAAATTTCCGTTGTAATTGGTGCTTTCTGATCCAGACAAATATATACAAATGGCATCTTCCGTTCTGTCGCGAGCTCTCTTAGCTCATCGATTCCTTCAATCTTCTTCTACTCACTTTCACAAACCCAAATTCTTCACTTCGATACTATCCGTAAGATTCCCTTCCTCTCTGTCTACACTGACTGGATTTTGTTAATTTTTTGCCGTTTACTCTTAAGGGATTGTTTTTCGTTTTATTTTTACTATTTTTATTGGGTTTTCTATGTGGATTTTTGTTTCAGGGGCGATAATTGGACTGTTAGAATTTAGATGAACTAAAGATTTTTTTTTTTATTAGTGATTAGCTGTTCATGAGGTGGTCTTTGCTTTATCTGTTGGTTCTTAAATTTACGAATAATCTGTTTTGTTTACTTTTGTATTGAGTAACTGCATGAATTGGTTGTTCACATTCCACCTGTGATGTAAATCTGTTTACTTTACACTTTCAGGAAGTAAAGAGAGAAAATCTGAATAATAAAAATAGGTTATTAACTTCATTTAGACTTTCTAATTGTTAGGTGACCTGGTTATCCTACTCATAAAGTAATATGGACGCTGATTTATTCTTGAACTTGTCTGTTCCCAGTAGTGATGTTTGATTTTGAAAATATATTTAATTTAATCCAACAAAGATTGTGATTTTAAGATGAATTTTTAAAAGAATTTGCATCATAAAACTGTCCCATTTTGACCGCACTTGATCTATGGTTGGTTAAAGAAACTTGATGACTGTTATTATCCTTTGAGAAGTTATCATTCTTGTACTTATTATACATTATTTTCTTGTGTGCATGCAGAAGAGATCATTTCACTCTTTATTGGCTCCATCCCATTTGTCATATAAGACTTCAGGGTCTGTTTATTGTAGCATGACTTCATCAGCAGTAGCCTCTCAAGCTTCATTCTCCATGCAGTCCCTGCAAACCAACGAACCTGTTGTTTCTGTGGATTGGCTCCATGCCAACCTTCGAGAACCTAACGTGAAGGTATGCATTGTTCCTTTTGACCTGTTATCCTTTTGTTAACTTGACTGCTCTGAGTTATTTTACGATGGAATGCCATGTTCTTTTAATTCATTTTTAGGTATAAGTATCTGAAGATGCCATTTTCGAAAGTCTCATCACATACGCCTGTTGTCAAGTAACCATTCATATAGCAAACTTTCTTATGTTATCTCCATAAAGCTAATAGGAATTTTGTTATATTCACGCAAATTAAAAAGATTTTACCGTCTTTATGTGATAATGTGCTAAGTTAAAGCTTGAAAGCTTAGGTTCCTGTAAGAAAGTAAGATAAATATAGGAGATTGGATTTTGACATTACTGATCCCCTCACTGGCACTTGGATCAATGGCAATTCCCTCCTCCACGCTGTGGTCATTCCCACAAAAGTGTCCTTCAGTGCTCAAAGAAGATCCAGAGTGCTGGATTTTCAATTTTCAATATATTAATGTCTTCATGAACTTTTTATTTAACTAATTTCTGTTGTAACATTGGGTCGTGAATTGGCCTGAAGCTATAATTTTTTTATATAAAAATATTGCAAGAAATCGACGGTAGAGGGAAGAAAATGTGAGTTTATTGATTAATCACATATATATCAATATTTGTTTAGCCCGTGCTTTTGCTGACTCTTGTTTAAATGTTTCAGTTCATTTCCTTGGCACGACGAGTCCCTTAATCTTAAACTCATTATAGGCCTTCTCCAAGGCAAATGAACTATTATCCCTTTTTTGTTCAAAAAAAAATCTTGTAGTTTCTGAAGAAAATTTACACATTTTTCCCTTCGTTTTTACCATAAAGGACTTAAAATGCCAAATCTTAATTTGCATAAGATTTGGTTTCCTTCTAATTTCAGTTTCCAAATAGCTAGTTATAGTCAAATGGGACCCCAAAGTTTTACCACCTTTTAGCATAAGAAGCCTTTTTCCTTAGTAATAATGTTCTGGTTTCGTAGTGAAGGCCTTTATAACATAACTTAAATATGCATCCTTTTCAGGTGTTGGATGCATCCTGGTACATGCCAGATGAACAGAGAAACCCAGTTCAAGAATATCAGGTGTTTTATGTTCATATATATCTTCCTTGTACGGTGGCTAAATTAAAATCTGGCTTTATACCTCTACTTTGTAGCAGTATAATAGTCAAAAGGCACCCATTTGGTGATGTATCAATCTGAAATCTCTCGTGATGACATATTGTGTTTTCTACCGCTCCACTGATGTTTATTTTTCTTCATCAGATTTTTATTTTGGAGTTATTTTGTTTGAACAGGTGGCACATATTCCTGGTGCTCTTTTCTTTGATGTGGATGGCATATCAGATCGAATTAGCAATGTAAGATGTTATTTCTTTGTTATCTTGTGTAATGTATGATCATTTTGAAGTCTAGATATGGTTCTTCACCAAACAAAACTCAAGCATCTTTTGGAAGTTTAGTTGCAACGAGGCAGAAATAATTCTTTTTAGGATCAAACATCTTTATTTTTGCAGAGTTTTATCTACATTGATAGCGTGTACACATATACTGTGTATACCTATGTGAATGTTTTTACACCTCTACTTATCAATACTTCCATAAAACAATCATTTGTAAATACATACTCATACGCATACACATATGCATGTAAATAATGTATAATGCTTTTCCTCTGTAATGGCGTTTACCAGTTGCCTCATATGTTGCCATCGGAGGAAGCATTTGCTGCTGCTGTTTCTGCCCTTGGCATTGAGAATAAGGATGGGCTTGTTGTGTATGACGGAAAGGGAATTTTCAGTGCAGCTCGTGTTTGGTGGTGAGTTTTAAATTCAAAACAAAGCAAACAAAATAGAAGCATTAAACTTGTGTATTCTCTGATTATTAGAAATAAACTAATCAACTTTTTTATATAACAGGATGTTCAGAGTTTTCGGTCATGATAGAATTTGGGTTTTAGATGGAGGTCTGCCTAGATGGCGTGTTTCAGGATTTGATGTTGAATCAAGTGCGTCGAGCGATGCTATCTTCAAAGCTAGTGCTGCCAGTGAGGCAATAGAGAAAGTATACAAAGGACAGCATGTAAGTCAATGGGTTATCTATGTAAAATTGTATTAACCGTCCCCGGTTAATAATGTGTTTGTTGTTTGGACGACTGACAGAAATCATCAATATTACACGTATTTCTCAGTCGTCATGCTTTTGTTTGAACATCTCCCTTTCTATCCTTTTCTTTTTGTGGATACATATCATACAAGTTAAAATAAAGTCAAAGTAGTCAAAGACATCTGACTGCTGGCACTATTGGCCAACCACTATCCAATCTGCTTCCTAGAACCGTCTGTATGTTTAAAAGTGGCAAAATTATCACATTACACAATGAGTTCAATAGTTCAAAGAATGAAGGTTTTACTTGGAATATAATTTTATAATTCAACCATTGCTTATGATGCAGCTTACCAGGATAGTTCGTCTTAGTTAAAATGAAGATAATAATATTAAGTCACTGTTCATTTTACAGAGTGCAGAGAGTAAGTACCTTCCATCTGCTATTGCCACTTTCGTAAATGGCTACTAGAATCAAAATTCAACCTGAAGAAGGAAAGGGATAAAATAACCTGAAACTGAGAAACTGATTTTAGTTACTTATAAAAGGAGATGGGAAATGACTGAGACACGTACAAGTAAGAAAATAGCTAACAAAGACTTTTTATCATAACGAGTCGAGATGCATCTTAGAGTGATCTGGCCAATTGCAAGAAGTTTTGCAAAGCTGGAAGAGAATGCAAAAAGAGGCAGCACATTCAGTGTTGTCAATTTGTACATTCTTTTTAATTGAGATTCATCATTAAATCTGTTCTGGATTACTTTTTTCTGTTTAGATGGATCCTTGATGAATTAGACTAATTATAGTAGCCCCTCAAGTTCAGATGAAGGTATGCAAAATCATTATTCTTGTACAATAATGCCAACTCAACAGATGCTTTAAGCACCGATTTTCGGCCTCTCTTCCATCTTTTTTTTTTTTTTTAAATTCCTTTCATTGATTAGTTCCAAGCGATCAGTCGCTTACTTTCACTCATGTAACGTGCCTCAAAGATGACTTTTTGCAGTTGGTATTCAATGTTAATGTGTGGTCTGTTTTTGATCTTTTGATGGTAACATTTGCAGGTTGGGCCAGTTACCTTCGAAACCAGGTTTCAGCCACATTTGGTTTGGACACTTGAACAGGTCTGTTGCCCTTTGAGTTCTATTTGATGATGCGATTTTCTGTATGAACGTCATTTTATACTACATTGATACTGATTGTGCATCATGAGAAGGATGCTTTGTTATATTAAAAAAATGAATGTGTCTGCATTGTTATAGATCGTCAATTCTTACGACATGTTATAAATAGATATGAATGTGTCTGCATTGTTATATTAAAAAATGAAGTAACAATTCTTAAAATTAATTGCATCCATCCTTGTCCTAGATTGTTCCCTTCGGGTTCGGACTAAATGCAGAAAATTGCTTAATACAGGCTCAACCCTGCACAGAAAAAGACTTGAAGCAGGGCATCAGTTTCCATTGTGTGTTTTCGACTTATAGGGATTGTTATGTACAGTTTTAACACCAAAATTACATGCGTAGTTAAAGTGCACTCACTTGAACTTTGAAAAACTAACTTTATCTGTAATGATTCAAATTTTACTTTCTAAGGATTTTTATTTAACGGATGTTATGCTTAAAATTAGTCTTGTTTGGATTTTCATACACCAAATTGGAATCAAGATTATTAATGAATGTGGATGACGCAGTTTAAATGTGGAATCAGGGTTTTCTGCAAGTTCAGCTTTGAGAAAAAATTTCTGTGTGATGTGTAAAATTCTTTTTCCAGTTTCAATCATTGTTTCTCTATTTTCAGGTCAAGGAAAATGTGGAGGAGAAAACATATCAGCATGTAGATGCTCGTTCAAAAGCTAGGTAGATGATCTATAATATCCTTTTTTTGTAAATGATTCAGCATTAGTTTATTGCTTATGATTGTGAAATAGTCATACCAGAAGTGTTCCATGCTGCTGTAAAATGTAATTTTTTATGCAGATTTGACGGTGCTGCACCAGAGCCCCGAAAGGGTATAAGAAGTGGCCATGTACCAGGGAGCAGATGTATTCCTTTCGCCCAGGTAGAAAACTACCTCTAAGTAGTGGATCTTATGATTGGTTGGAAGTCATCCTTTTGAAAATGAGATGCAGCTATCTATTTTTCTCTGTTCTGAATCCTATCATAACTATTTTCCCTTCAAAAATAAAAATAAAAGAGAAAAAAAGAATGCCGAAATAAACATTCTTAATCGCTAGTTTGGATGATGTTTTATGGAAGCTCTTTACCTTAAGCAGTAGCAAAACATTTGACAATGTCTATGTCCTCTTTGTATACGAACTATATAAATCATGAATTTGTGCCCTTAAAAATTAGAATTTGTAACAAGTTGAGTTGCCTCTGTAATGTGCAGATATTTATGCATTTAATTTTAGATTTTCTCGTCTATCGCTTCACATGAAATAGTAGAACGTCAGTTGCATTGCTGTATCCAGCACACATTAGGTTCATTCCATTGTTAAGTTTATCTTGAAGTTAAAGGATCTCTATGAATGTTATTTGTAGAATTTGTGATATCCTTTTTCAATTAGGCCTCTCTTATACTTGTTTAGTTTACTCCAAGTTCACAATGAAAACGCTCATCTCTTCATAGTGAAGAATGAAGAACTTTTCTAGTTTATGACATGTAAAGGTTCCTTGCAGATGTTGGATGGTTCACAGACACTCTTACCTGCAGACGAGCTCAAGAAAAGATTTGAGCAAGAAGGTAAGTAGTAGTGGAATCGTGTTTTTGCCACATTTGGTCTGTGTTCTTGTGCAGGAGGAACTTTTTACTTTGATGTAGCTACTGGTTCCTGAGTATTATCTTAATTTTATACAGTTTGTCTACTTCATTACTCGTTTATACCAATCTAGGCCACATTAATAGATTATTTGCTGTGAAGAGTTGCAGTTTCTTAACAGAAGATTGATTAGCAAGTCGTTTTGCAGGAATTACACTGGACAAACCCGTGATAACTTCGTGCGGCACTGGTGTAACTGCATGTATTCTGGCATTGGTATTCCCCCTCTCTCTACCCTACAAACCAACCAAACACTCGCACTTGTGCTCACTGTGGCATGCATACGGTCACGCAATTTTCTTTTTTACGATAGTGCAATTCTTAAACGAAACAGAAATTAAAAAACACCCCAATTCATCTCTCAGGGCCTCCACCGACTAGGGAAGACGGATGTTCCGGTATATGATGGTTCATGGACAGAATGGGGAGCAAAAGCCGATACCCCCGTTGAATCCTCTGAAGGGTAGGCAGACGATGCTTTTGATGGTGCACATCCGAGGTTTGATTTGCTTATATGCCATTGTTGATTATGACGAGAGCTTTTTATCACACAGACATATTAGAATATGGACTATGGAACATGTTATTTCTGAATCGAATTTAAGTGTTTCTTTATAGTCCTTTCGACATTGGTGGTTCAATGTTTCTTTGTTTAAATGTGAAATGCGTACAGCATATGTCAATGCATCAAAAAAGTAATTTGATTCAAATCACCGTTTTGCTAGAATCAATCACTATTTACACGATGGGAAAAGAGGAAAAATAGGCTCTTTCCGATAATTTTTTTTTTCCCCGGTCGAGCAGTCTCTACTAACTCAGATGAGCTCAATTATCACCGGAAGTTTATGTTTCGGATCAGAAACTTTTGGAGCTGACTTTGCTGATCGAATATCGAGTTCTTGAGTAGTGCGGGTTCAGCCCTTAAAAACTTGAATGACTATCAGTGATCATTGACAAAAATACTCAAAACTTCCGTTACCATTAAAATCTCTGACCCACAAATTGAAATACACTTCGGGGTATCGTCCATAAATTTGAAGTCCGTTAGGTGAACAAAATTAAAATGTTGAAAATTCGATTGCAACAGATCGTGTTAGGTTTAATTGAACTTGGAGAAAGTGTTTTTTTTTTCCCATCAGAAACGCAATTGAGAACCCCCTCGTGTCCCACCCCATCGGGGATTTTTTGTCCTTGCCCCGTTTAAGACGGACATGATGGTGCACTCATTTGTCCCGTTTAATATTATATATTTATTTAAAATTTTAAGATTATACCCCCAAAAGAGTCACAGTGTCCTTTATCCATCCATACTACAAAACCCACCAGCCAACTCGACGAGCCACGGTGTCACGGACTGTAGCTTTGCTTAAGTCCCGTGATTCTATCATTGTAAATAATTTATTTAAATAGATAGAAATTAGAAAATTTTAGTATGATTCTTCGGTCAAAAGACGTCTACTCCCGTCGGTTGGATTTTTGTTCCGAAATCTATTATAGGGGGTATTAGTCTTTCAATAATTTTCAAACTTTCTAGTGTTCGCTCCCTGCATTAGGCATTGTAATTTCTTGCTTTCGTCTATTGTAATGTTCAGCTTTCAAGTTATCAATGATCAAGTTTCTTTCAATAAATTTCAATTTCATGTTGCAAGCTTTCTTTAAATTGTGATCAAATTTACTTTCGTCCCGAAATGATCGAGAGAATGCGGAAGGTAGTCTAGCGGAGCAGACTACTGCCGCACGGTATTCCCTTTCTGTGCTAAGAAAATGTTACCCTTGAAACACGGGTTGATCGATTGGGGTTTTTTTTTTGTCTCACCTCAAAATTCATTTTCTTGTTAGAGATGTTAAGTGGGGCGAGCTACTTGTCGGGTTGTTTCGAATGCGAGTCATGGGCGCAATAAATGATTTTTTCTGTGAGAGTCGCTTGTCGATTCATATTGGCTCAGCTAGGAGTCAAGAAAAGAAAAAGGTAATTAAAAGGAAAATAATCACGAGCCTGATAAACTTCAAAGGAACTGGCTCGTGCTCTTTTCTCGAAGCGAGTACGAAACAAAAAAAAAAAAAAAGGTAATTAAAAGGAAAATAATCACGACTCACGAGCCTGAAAAATTTCAAAGGAACTGGCTCGTGCTCTTTTCTCGAAGCGAGTACGAGCCAACTGACTCGGCCCATTAACATTATTGAAAAGAAGGGGGCATATTGAAATAATGAAAACTTGAGGGACCAGCTCAGGATTTAAAGATAAGTACAAATAAAAGTGATAATAACAAAACCTCTAAACCCCTTCTCCCAATTCCCAGCTGCTCAAACTGCAGCAAAATCTCCATTTTCATTCTTTTCTCTTCTAGCTTATAATCATGGAAGTTACACCAATCCAATGCAGACCAAGCCCACTTTTTCTCTCTTCAAAAAATCTCCGTTTTCTCAGAAGAAGAACCCTCCCGCCGTTACATTATCGAAATTACAAGCTCAAGCTTTCCCGCCAAAGAAGGCTCATAATTTCAGCATCTTCTTCCTCGGACATAAATCCAGGTGGCCCGCCCGAGGGTTTCTCGTGGGTTCGTTTTTCACAGTCAATTCGCAGTGGTTCTCAGCGGTTCCTTGAAAAATTGGAAGAGTCTGTGAAGAAAGAAACTGGGTTTGACTTGAAATCTGCTAAAGTTAGAGTAAATGAGTTGTCGGGCTGGATGCAAGACTCAATTCAGAAAAGCCGGGATGGGATGGAACGGGTGAATTCCGAGTTGGTACCTAAGTTCATTAATTGGAATAAATGGGAACGTTGGAAGGTAAATTTTTTGCTAACGTGTCTTAAAAGATGAATTTTTAACATCATGTTTGGTTGTGCTCCAAAGTAAGTTTTGTTAGTAAAAAAGTAATATTGTAATTATGGTTGTCAAAATAAGTAAATTAAATGCAAGTTTATCTCACTTTAAAGCACAGCCAAAATTGCTCTTCCTTTGTCCTCAAAATGCTTGAATCATATGTACTGAAATTGGTTTGGAGGAAATTAGTATTATTATTGTTTTTATAGTATTACTTTTTGTTATTCTCAGGATGTAAAAAATTGGGAACCCAAAAGAGTGGGTGTTTTGGTGCTATATGTTTTTGTTATGATATTTTCTTATCAAAGAATACGTATGGCAATTCGAGTGCCCATTATTGAACGTGAAAGAAAAGAATTGGCAGAGGCATATATGGAGGCATTGATTCCTGAGCCTACTCCTACAAATGTTCGAAAGTAAGTTTATTTCTAATCCAGTCATTCTTATGCAACTTACAGTTTTCTTTTCGTAATGGATAAAAGTTGTGTACTCGTTTGACAGAAATTGGCAAAATCCTTTCTCTAATGAATAGGAAATGTATATCTCTATTTTTAATTACTTCGGAAAGTTAAATTTGTGGATTAAGAACCAATATATATCCGCAAAGTAATTGAATTCCTCGGAAAAATTTCCTTCAGGTCTAGTCTATTTTTCACGACCACTCAATGACTGATAAAAGAAAATAAAATTGGAAGCATAGTAACTATAATTCATTCTAGAAAACATTAACCAGTTGAATGTTGTAATGGTGATAGTGAGACGTTTATAAATTTGCCACCATCCTTACTGGCTTGGTATCTGATTATTATGAATTGGAATACGGGAAAAGGGCAAAGAAAAATTTCTTTGTGATAATATGGTACAGTGCCTTTTTGATGTATAGGGTACTGGCAGAGGTCTTTAGACTTTAGGGTAATTGCAGCAAAGCACATTTAGTTGTTCTGATTTAAGAGGGCCCTAAAGCATCAAAAAAGTAGGATCAAGTTTGAAGTTAAGAACTTGTCATATTAGGAACTTGACAACCCGAAAAATTGTTCTGTTATCTAGTATTATCTTTTGCTTCAATCACCTCCCAGTATCTGCAATAATTTAATGAACCAAAGTTATAAAATGAAATTAATTTCAATATCCATAGTTTAATGGCATAGATGTTGAAATACTGATGTAATGAAATTGGTGATGTTGATGTTTCTAAGTTGCTCAAAGTTTCTACCTTTTCTTCTTCCTATAGGTTCAAAAAAGGTTTGTGGAGGAAGACTACACCGAAAGGTCTGAAGCTCAAAAAGTTCATTGAGAGTCCTGCTGGGACACTTGTTCATGATAGTTCTTTTGTTGGGGACGATGCGTGGGAGGATGACACTGACCGTTCTCAGGAAAACGTAAAAGAAATTATAGATTATGATGTAAAATTGAATACAGAGGATAAGAAGAGTCTGAAGGAAGAATTAGGACTATCAGGTTATTTAAATATCTTTTCCTCATTTTTTCGTTTTAGCATTACAACTGTTGATTAAATAGATCAACTTGCTTAGATCATTGCTTCTGAATCATCTTATTCTCTTGAAGTTGTTTCTAAACATATTCCACTAGTTTGACAAATAACACGATAGTCACCATGTACAACCTGTATTTGAGAATTTCAAGCTACTAGGGCTAAAACTAGAGCTATAGCACTTGCGGTTCTCATTTTTATGATAATTTTGTCTATTCCGACCCGACATTTAAAGTCAGTCTTTTTCTACGCTCTGGACTGTATGCAGGATACGTTTAAGAAAACTCTCTCAAATCCTCCTTGATAAATTTGTGGTGGGATATGATGTGGATTGTGTGCCCAAAGGTTAGGTATGAGACTGGAGATATTTTCTGATTAACTGAAGAGTATTTAGTGGGGTTATGGGGCTGTTTTGGGTGCTAATGGGAAATTCCCGAGAATAGTGTTTGAAAATCGGAAGAAACAGAAGAATGTATGGAAAATTGGAAGTAATAAGGTAATCCTGGTTTAGGAAATGTATAAATTAGTACTTAAGCATAGTTAATGCTCTGCAATCGCGCAGTAAATGAGATTTGAGAGGCATAGTGAATCTTAGGCATTTGTTAGTTATGTTTGAGCCCAACTGGATCGTTTATTGAGCCCAACTGGATCTTGAAGTCCAAAAGTCTACAAGAACTTGAATTTCTGGAAATCTTCTCCAATCTTTAATTTGCGCTCCAGGTTGCAAAATAGTCATCACTTCACTTTTGTCCAGTGGACTCTCTCACGGCCATATTGTATAACATGCTAATGTACTAATCTATTCTTGCTTTTCTTGCAATCTTACTCGACATGTTTCTTTTACAGTTGAAAATCAGGATACAGTAGGAACATGGCGTGATAGGCTTCAAGCATGGAAAGAAATTCTAAATAAGGAGAAATTAAATGAACAATTAGATTCATTAAATGCTAAGTATGCGGTTGAATTTGACATGAAAGAAGTAGAGAATAGCCTTCGTAAGGATGTGGTCGAGAAGGTTAATGAAACACAAGGAACAAGGGCACTGTGGATCTCAAAAAGATGGTGGCGCTACCGTCCAAAACTTCCCTATACTTATTTTCTTCAGAAACTTGATTCTTCAGAGGTGAACAGTCTATCATCCTTTGTCGTCTTCTCTTCCTATATATCCTATAGGTTCATTTACTTCAGATAGAACAAGACCCTTTTCTTTAAAAGTTCTTTTGAAATGCAATTCTCTGGCAAGGTGCTTCAGAAAGCCACTTCTTTCAATATTGGGAAAATTACATATCTGTTCTATTTTGCATGAAGAGATATTTGAAAAAATCATAACCATTTGAAAGGAGACATTATGTTAATATATAGTTATTTAATAATTTTATATAATTTATGGCCACTAATTTCCTATTTACTTTGTGTATGCAGTGGAGTTCCACTTTTTTCCTGCTTTTAATAGCATGAAAATATTTTGAGATCTTTTTTGAATTTCAAATATAAGAATCATATATTTTTGAAGTGAGAACATCATCTTTAGCCCTGTTTGATGGCCATTATTGTGTAAAAATGATGTTTAGAATAACGATTTTTTTTTTTTGAAGAATGTTTGGTTAAAAAGTGGGGAAAAGTTTTGGGTTTACGTACAAAATATTTTATTGTGTGAATGTGTGGTTGAAAATGAGTTTTGTTTTGAAGGGAGTCAAACAGGGGCTTAACTCCACAAAGTGGGAATTTTTTTTTTTTTTTCAAATTTACGAGTCCCAAGTTTTGTTATTTTTTTTACTTTGACAAATTAATATAATTCTAGCAGTTATTGGTTGCTACCATCCTTCACTTTGTATTTACTAATTGAAATGAAAATTTAGCTTAATGAGGAAAACAAAATAGTGTTCATATAAAAATAGTAATTAAAAAGAGCACAAATATTAAACTGTCGTGTGAATCTAAAGTTGAAGGGCAAATTAGAGCAAATATATTCTTCTAGATATAGGACTCCTGTGGATGTAATTTTATGAAGGAGAACTTATGTGTCTTAAACAGTTGCAATGGACTTAAGAGTTCCTTGTATTGCAATCCAGGAATTACAAATAATTTCCCTTTCTATGTATTCCGCACAATTTGATGAATGGATGTTAGGATTTAGAAGTGGAAATGGAGCCTTCGCTGATGTCATGGTCAATTGCAGCCAGCTTCTTTTCATTTTCTTCTTGATTCTATATGTCAACCTTGCGTAAACTAAAATTGGAATAGTATTAGATCCTACAATTATCAAGAGATCCTTAGGTCCACTGCTTAGAAAAGATGACTCCATTACAATGTCCTTAAATGACTTATTCCAAAGTAGACTAATATGTTAGGCTGTTCCTAACATGAGCTCTATTTGTCAGGTTGCTGCTGTTGTCTTTACAGAGGATCTGAAAAGATTGTACGTAACTATGAAAGAAGGGTTCCCTCTAGAATATACTGTGAGTCTGATATGCAATTGTGTTTTTGCAAAGATGGTATTTGTCCTCTGTCCAAATGCTTATTACTTTCTATTTTTCTTACTTTCTTAGGTTGATATTCCACTCGATCCTTTCTTGTTTGAGGCAATAGCAGGTGCTGGTGTTGAAGTAGATCTTCTTCAGAAGCGACAGATCCATTACTTCCTAAAAGTCGTGTTTGCTTTACTGCCGGGAATATTAATCTTATGGTTTATAAGAGAATCTCTTATGCTTCTTCATATTACAACAAACCGCTTTCTTTATAAGAAATATAACCAACTTTTTGATATGGCTTATGCTGAAAATTTTATTCTGGTAAGTATTTTATTCTGAGTTAAACTGCACTTTTTAGCTATAACCATAGTTGGTTCTGATCACTTATTTCACCATTTACCCAGCCAGTTGGTGAAGTTGGTGAAACAAAATCAATGTATAAAGATGTAGTCTTAGGAGGGGATGTCTGGGATCTTCTGGATGAGTTGATGATATACATGGGAAACCCCATGCAGTATTATGAAAAGGATGTGAAGTTTGTTCGAGTAAGCTTATATATTTCTAAGATTGATGAAGCAATTAAGTCTCGACCATGCTGCGAATTACAGACGGTGCAATTCACTGTCTCATCATCTACTTTGTAGGGTGTGCTTCTCTCTGGACCTCCAGGAACAGGCAAAACCCTCTTTGCTAGGACACTTGCAAAGGAAAGTGGGTTGCCTTTTGTTTTTGCTTCTGGTGCTGAGTTTACGGATAGCGAGAAAAGTGGTGCGGCAAGAATCAATGAGTTGTTCTCAATTGCAAGGAGAAATGTAAGCACACTGTTTTTTACAGTGTAATGCTTTATCTTATGGGGTAAATGATTGGATGTGGTAAAAGGATTTGGATTCCTATAACATTAAATTGCTGAGACTCCTAGAGTGCAAAAGATCTGTATTATGTTCAATGCCATGTCCTGTTTATTTTTAACACTTGAAGATTAGGATCACGAAGGTCAGTATTTTAGGAAAGAATAAAATTCATATCTTAAAAGTCTTGAACTTTGGGAAAAAGTATGTCCGGAGATACGCATATTATGGGTCATTCAAAGCTAACACTATTGTAAAAGTACTTTGGAAGTCTGTGATCATTTGACTCAAAATTCTTATTCAATTAATGCATTTTGGATGCTCTTTGGCCTTCTTTGAGAAGCATTGAAAAAAGCAACAAGCTTTGAAGCCAAACTTAAATGAGAGATTACTTGTATTTAGATACGCATCTCTTAATCTGACTACATGAGCAATGTATCATAACACTATATAGAACTGATTATAATAATCACGTTCCCATCAATCCGAGTTCCAAAATAAGCATGGCAACTGTTAATTCTGGTATCCAGGAACTCAAGATACATGGCTGAAAATAATTGAGACTTTTTGAGTATCACATGCATGCATACAGATGCTGTACTCTGCACACGCTCATACTCTGATCTTTTCAGTTTTAGGAAGGAAAACATACTAATTGACCAGTCATTCGTGCAGGCTCCTGCTTTTGTATTTGTGGATGAGATAGATGCTATTGCCGGAAGGCATGCAAGGAAGGATCCACGAAGAAGAGCAACATTTGAAGCTCTCATTGCTCAGTTGGATGGAGAGTTAGTATTTGCATTTACTTTATGTACAGCATCTCTATGTGCATCTAACTTCATCACATAGCATGGATAACATGTTAATTTGGCTGCTCTTATATAATTTGCCAATTGCATAACTCTACATGGTTCCTGCATGTGCTGCCCAGGGGGAAAAACAAGAAAAGAAAAACCTTTTTTCTCGTAGGGTGTGGTGAAATTTGATCAATAAGTTTTTGATCATCTTCTGAGAATATTGCTTCAATCCTATGATTAGTCTTTACCTGCTCTATAATTAAAGCTGAAAAGTAATATTGCTGTCCCCAGGAAAGAAATAACTGGCATTGATAGATTCTCACTAAGGCAAGCTGTTATCTTTATCTGTGCTACTAATAGACCAGATGAACTGGACCTTGAATTTGTTCGCCCTGGGCGTATTGATCGACGCGTGTACATTGGGTTACCTGATGCAAACCAAAGAATGCAAATTTTTGGTGTTCACAGTGCTGGGAAGGAGCTTGCAAAGGATGTTGACTTTGAAAAGGTATGTTACTGCTTCTTGTCCCCTTTTTTACTCTCTTCGTCTGTATTCTCTCGTCGAGTTTTCAGTTACCTTTTAACTTGCCTTAAATGGCACGTAGTAATGAGATAGTTGCTTAAATATGCTCAATGCGTGGTAAAGCCGTTTACCGTATTTTACTTTTCTCTTCCTGTACAGCTTGTCTTTCGCACAGTTGGATATTCTGGTGCAGATATAAGAAACCTAGTCAATGAAGCAGGAATTATGTCTGTAAGTTATTATGCTTAATCCAAGGAAATTAATTTTAATTTTGCTGGTTTATGCACTTTGATGTACTCGTGATTGTGTGCTTCTAATTTTAGCTTCACTGATGGATGAAGCTTTGGTCGTGTAGAAGGAAAAATGAGAAATATTTGTAAAGTCCTAGTTTGTAGTAAAATAGTTTTTCATTTTCTTGTCTTCCTCTTATTTGGCAGTTCGTACTTTTTCAAATTTTCAACTGCTTCTGCACGTTATCTGAAGATGCTTAAATCAATTTGATAGTATGTAATTCTATGTTTGGACGTCCTGATTCCGAATTTCCAACTTGATGTAAATCCATGTCCTTAGCATAAGAAGGCACTCTACCTATAAACCGAGTAGGGTCCTTTGATTTTGCGTCTTATATATGTAGTCCCCTTTCCTGAAATAAAACTCTTTTCAAATTACATTTTTCTGGTAACTTACACAGATTTTGATCTTAAAACTTCAGAACTTCTTTCAACTCGTATTATATGTTCAGTTTGGCCTCCATTTGAAAATTGCAGAGCTAGATGATTCTAGAACTTTTCATGATGTGTGGGAGGCTTGTGCTTTAGGCTTTTTTGATATGATCTCAGTCCTATGTTTAAGTCTTCTTCTATGAAGATGTCTGTTAATGCAGTCAAAGGAAAGGATGCTTATTGATGCATTTGGAAATGTAAGTCACTAACTAAGAGGATTTTTGTTGTTTTATTATCCATCAAGGTGAGAAAAGGGCATTCTAAGATCTACCAGCAAGATATTGTCGATGTACTGGACAAGCAGTTGCTTGAGGGTATGGGGGTGCTTCTAACTGAAGAAGAGCAGCAAAAGTGTGAACAAAGTGTATGGTTTTCTTTCATAGAACTTATCGAAGTTGTGGATTACATATAATTCCGCTTAACTATAGTTTTTCTTTTCTTTTTTTCTTTTATTATATATCAACTACATCAGGTGTCTTTGGAAAAGAAAAGACTTCTGGCTGTACATGAAGCTGGTCACATAGTGTTGGCACACTTGTTCCCTCGATTTGACTGGCATGCATTTTCCCAGCTCTTACCAGGTGGCAAGGTACAATATGAGGTCAATGCATAATTGGAAGTGTATTTCATAGGTTTTTACTTAGAATGACCTTTATCTGTTGCATGCTTGAGCAGGAAACTGCAGTGTCTGTTTTTTATCCTCGAGAAGATATGGTTGATCAAGGTTATACAACCTTTGGCTACATGCAAATGCAAATGGTGGTTGCTCATGGGGGACACTGTGCCGAGCGTATTGTGTTTGGTGATGACATTACTGATGGAAGAAGAGATGACTTAGAAAAAATTACGAAGGTAACATAAAATACCTTCTAGATTCAAATTCAAACATAGAGCTTTTATTCAATTTATTGTAATGAGGCCTCTTCAATGTTAAAGCATTCTCAGAGTTAAGTCGAAAAAGAGGAATGCAAAATAGTATTATTGTTTATGATTGAAGTCTAGTCAATTGTTTGAGTTTATCCTCAGATTGCTCGGGAAATGGTGATAAGCCCTATGAATCATAGGTTGGGGCTCACTGCTTTGACAAAGAGAATCGGTCTGGTTGATCGACCAGATAATCCAGATGGCGAGATGATAAAATATAAGGTACTTCTTTTACTTGCATATATTTCCTTTGAAGCTTGAATATATCTTCTAAAGTAACAGTTTTGTTTTTAAATGATACTCTCAAATAACTAACTTTAGTCCAATTTTATTTGATATTAGTGGGACGATCCTCGCATCATTCCAGCTGATATGACACTTGAAGTTTCTGAGCTATTTACTCGAGAATTGACAAGGGTAATGAATTTTCCTAGATGTGGTTATAAAATTATGATTTCATTACAACTATCGCCATAAAAATCCTCACATTTGTTGGAAACCATTCTACGTAATCAAATTGTACAAGGATGGCGTTCCACCATTACACAAAGGGAGTTCTCTTTCAATTTAATTACATCTCCTTTTCACCATAAGCTTTTCACTTTGTGTTGCTTTTAGAAAAGAAAGTATGGCTTCATACATCTCTCTAACTCCTGAAATCTTTATCACCTATGCATAAGTGCCCAGATCATTGGTTTCTGTATTAGGGTTCTATATATGCCTCTCTCTTTGTCAAATTACGTTTTGCAACTTTCAAATTATAAATATAAATGTGTTACTACTACCATCCTGATCAAAATGAAGCAACACCCAGTAGTGATACAAGCCAATAACATCCCCACCAGGTATATAAAACCAAGTTTATGTGAAAAAAGAAAACACATATACAGTGATTAAGTTTCATAAATTAACAAGCATGGTATTACTGAAAGGTTTAGCGCTGTGTTATAGAATTTGTTACTTCTACAAGAAAGATGTCACATTTTGCCTACTTATAGCTTCTTTTTATCTGAATGAATTTCATGTCGATGACAGTACATTGAAGAGACAGAAGAACTTGCAATGAAGGGACTGATGGACAACAGAGAGATATTAGATTTGATTGCAAAGGAACTTCTAGAAAACTCGAGGATAACCGGATTGGTATGATAGTTGCTCAATTTCATTCTGTATGTTTGATAATAGGGAAGAGACTAAATGGAGAATTGAACAAAACAAACTTCCACAAATATGTTTTACCTCGTTCTCCCCTTCCATCACTTGAACCATAAATGCATCAGATCCCTGTTGCTGCTGAAAAAATGATGAGAAGAAGTCATTGGAAGCAGAATTGAGTCTCGCGATTCTGAATCTTTAGAATTTGGTCCTTGGAAACACCATTATTTAGTACCTGTAGGGTCTCATCTGTCGTTGCATTGATATTTCATGGTTTCGGCTCCAGAAAATGAGTAACATTTAACAAAAGTTAACTTCGTTTGTCATAAATGTCATGCTCTTTGTTTGGCATTAGTAATATTGTGTTTGACAGTTCATTTCAGTTTGCTTGCTTTCATCTTTCTTGGAACACTTTGAAGTGTGCAATGTTTGCAAACAACTCGTATATGCAATTGCTTTCATGCTTAGCTGTTTCTTTTCCAGGAAGTCCAAGAAAGAATGGAAGGATTATCGCCAATTATGTTTGAAGATTTTGCGAAGCCTTTCCAAATTAACTTAGAAGAGGTAGTAGTATTCAATTTTTGGCACGTCATAGACTATTATTCCTTTATATCCTGCAATTCAAGATGCCTCGTTTCACTCAACCTCTGACTTAGAATTTTGTGGAAGTATAGCTATTTGTAGCTTTCGAATTTTTTAGTAATGGCATTTATTTTTTCTTATCCAGGAAGGACTATTGCCTCACAACGAACGGCTGCGTTATAAACCTTTGGACATCTATCCTGCACCATTCCACAGATGCTAAATTCTCCAGTGACTATATGGTTCTTCATCCTGACTGTTGAAACGAAAGTCAACTTGGTTGCCCTCTAATCCAGTTCTAGAAGAAGATAACTTCAAAGCAGACGACAACTTCAGGAAGCTGCTATCATTATGTAGACAACTGAAATATTGGAGGATATTTGACACGAGAGGATTGGAAAGGCAGAGTTCAATATCTGCATATAAGATCTTTAGAAACCAAGTGTTTTCTTCCTCAACATTCTCTCTCACACTGATTATTGCTCTTCATGTCAGCAAACAATTTTGCCCATGTTTGGTTTATATGAAAATTAGATTTTCAATAAATTTTGATAAAAATTTTTGTTGAGAAGTTGTGAATTTTATGAAATTTGTGGTTAAAATTAATTGTTGACTTCGACTAAAACTTTAACTTTATTTTTAGCTGAACCATGCAGGGGCAAAGTACCTCTAGTGATTAAAACCAAGACGACTTCATCCATGTAAAAGAAATCGAGCAAATAACTGAATGAGAACCAATACGGGGAAAAATGAGTTTTCTTGACATATTCAAGAACACGATCATCCACTCGCACACTTGTACATACACACAATAAACTTTTCAGCTACATAATTAACGTTTAAAGAAGTACAATCAAAATTTCCTGGCAAAATAATCTAATCCAAAACCAAAAGCATGGTCTCGCTTTCTCTTTTAGTTGACAAGTTAAATGGAAACCTTCTAATGCAGCCAACAGTGGATATAAGAGAGCCCACATATCTTAGTTTTTTCCTTCTTTAACTTCTCGTTTACGTTTTTTCCTTTTCTTATTCAACAAACCTTTTTCTGCTAATGTTTTCAATTTCTGAGCTTTTCGGGCTTGGGCTTTCTCATCGAAGCCCTCGTCCATCATTTTCATTGTCGCTATGCGCCTCGCTTTGTAAACCTGAAAATTACGGGAAAGGTTGACAAGTATGTTACTAGGTAAGGTAACCTCATCGTATATGGAAAATGAAATCCGAGGTACTCGACAATAATTCATTGAAAGTTCAATTTGATCGTGTAACTGATAGTAAAAGCTTGATTCTGGATATAGAACACAAAATCTAGTAACAAGTTGCACTGACAATACTAACTAATGAAGGAACAATTATTTTAGAATGCTTGTTCTTACCCGTGTGATATTATTATCAAGCACTTCTTTTTCTTTACACTCAAACTCGTCCAATTGCTTTCCAATAACAGCTTCTATTTCATGTATAAGATCCACGTCGTTCTGCAAAATATTACGGAAACAAGAAACCCTTAAAGATGTGCATTCAAGACTGACGTAGAGCATCCATAACAGTAGAATTAATCACTGGTCATTATGATGAGTGAAAGGAAGGGGTTAAATTATCCGATATCTTTCTAGTAGAAGTTCTACTTTGGATTTGAATAATTTAACTTAATGAGTTTGCACAATTTCAACAAAAATGTAAAACATATCAAGAATTAAACGGATTAAATCTTTGGAGATTGAAGGACTACGTTAATATCTATCAGGAAAGTCTCCATTGCATGTTTGATGCCGAAAAAACAAAGTGAAGAAACACGGTGAAATTGTGTTTTCCGAAAAAGGTTGGTAGGGTAAGGAACTTTTGTATGTATTGGAATCTAATAATTGCAGCTTCAAATTTGAACAAAGCAAATTTGAATATATACCTGGGTGACAAAGCTAACAGCCAGGCCTCCTCGTCCTGCTCTTGCAGTACGCCCAACACGGTGAACATAATCCCGAGCATACCTATAATGAGTAGACAGTGGATTTTGGTGAAGAGAATTTTTTTTTTGATAGCCGTGAATGTTCGGACCAGTTTGAGCACACCTCGACTGATTCCACGGGGCCCTAAAGTTTACAGCCGTTTCTCACCTCAGTGCCCTGAGGGGACTCGAATTGGTGACCATTGGGGAGCAAACCCATGGCCTGACCAATTGAGCTACCCCTCAGGGTTTGGTGAAGAGAATGCTAGATGTATTAATAACAATTAAACAAATGGTTAGAGTAATTACTTAGGTATATCATAGTTTATGACCAGATCGACTGTTGGAATATCTAAACCGCGACTGGCAACATCCGTGGCTAGCAATACAGGGACCTGACCAGATTTGAATTTATGCAACGCAGAAAGCCTCAGAGACTGGGATTTGAAAGAATGCAATGCTGCAACTTCCACTTCGAGTTCTTCCAGCAACAAAGACAAGAGCTCGCAACTCCTGCTCAATCCCAGTACACACAGAAAACATCCAATGAAGATCAAACAAGACAAATGAAGAGGTTTGCACAAGAACTAATCAATTCCCATATAAACAAGGAACCCTGACCATGTTAAATTCTCAACAGTGATCTATCAGTAGTTAAACTTAACTTTTTGTTATTAAACTGACAAAAAGACTATGCTATTCATTGATGCAAGATGCACACTAACTGATGCACCATTTTCCACTCTCGAGCTCTCTTATTTTGAAAAATTAGCGTTGACATGGCAAATGGGCATTTTCACTACTGCTATAGAAACTAAGCTGTAGACTTATTGTGCTGATGCTTGAATTTACTCTACTTCAATCATGGCTATTTTATGAGATTGAGTCAACTATTTGACAGTCATGTCATAGCGATTCAACTGACAGATTGTAGCTTTGCCCAAAAATTATCCTATTTTCTAATATAAAATGTAGTGTTTGAAGCGTGTTTTTACATCAATATCTCACACACATAAGATAACTTACCATGCATCCATTAAAAGTTATGAAGACATCGGTGAATTCCCTGCAGCCATTTAGAATCATGATAATAACATAATACCATGTTTACAACAATTATAGGCTTATAGCTAATCTAATGTCTTTGTCAACTGAAACTGAACGATGAAAAGAGAGATTAAAGAGATATCCTTGATATTAAAATGAAACAATACCTGCAGGTGGAAACAAAAATTATAGCAGATCGAATCTCCATTTCTTCCATTTTGGCCAGAACGTGCAAAAGATATACATCCTTCACATTTTTGGGGATAAAAAGATACTGCTGCTTCAGAGACTCTACTGTCTTGAAGCCTTCATATGCCTCATAGAAATATGCCTTATTTGCAGAAAGCTCGAGCAATGTTTGTAAATTACTTGTCATGGTAGCAGAAAATAGTAAGGTTTGTCGATTCTTGGGAAAGCACTGGAAGATAACTCTTAAATCTCTTTCAAAGCCAACATCAAGAACTCTGTCTGCTTCATCCAAAACTAAAAACTGCAACATATATATTGTGTTATGTTTGAAAGTTTGTGGACGATAAAAGCACATCGACGTTCTAATTTAACCAGATAGAGATACTAGACATTGTAATGGAAACTCTTCATATTAAAAAAAGAAAAGAAAAGGAAGAGAGCGAAATTGATAAGCATGTAGTAAAGACTGAGCTATGAAACTCAGCATGTAGCATGTAGGCCACAATTCAGTGTCATAAATAGCAGTAACAAAGAGAATTGGACGGCGCCCATAATGTATATCTTAGAAAGATTCCCTACTTAGAGTTGTGCCACAATCATTGACATAACCAAGAACTCTTGAATCAATAGAAAGCTCACCATAAAGCAACACTACATTTGCCAGCAATGATTAGGGGTACAGCAATCAGAATTGGAAATATTCATATTTCGTTGTATTCTACGGTCTGAATTCAATGCTAGTTGCACTGATGCTAAATTATTTGTGGTGAACAACTTCAAATGTTCTAGAGGTAGATTTCTTGTGAATTCATTAAAAAGTCTAGAAGCAATATCAATTGGTGAGGAAACTCACAACACACACCATTCTCATTAAATTCAAATAGAAGCTTAAGACTTTAGAGTACCACTAAAACAGACATTTAATGTTTTTCCTTTAAATTCTAATAAATCCAAGATAAAGCCAGCTTCCCACAAATGTATCTTCAGAAAAATCGATACCTTCTTCCTCGTAAGGCTGTTCACTTACCATTGTTATGTACATCATTTTCCTTTATTCAGAGATTAATGTGTTCAAAAAATATCACACAAGTATCATAATTCTTTCTCAAAAACAAAATTCAATATCAGTCTATAATAGGAATCAATTACCACTTAGCAATTATCAAAAATGCAAATAGGAATAAAACAGAATAGAAAACTGAAAAAATCAGTCACCTTGGTTTTCGAGAAAACAGAAGAAATATCAGGATTCTCTTCAATAAGAACCTTAATCCTCCCAGGAGTGGCAATCACCACATGAGGCCTCTGCATTAGAGTCTGTGCCTGATTTATCATGTCCATGCCACCCACAATCACAACGCATCGCAGGTTCACACCTGCACCGAAAGCTCGAAATTGCTCGGCCAACTGGTATGCAAGCTCTCGGGTCGGAGTCAACACCAGAGCAAAGACCCCGTATGGATCCTTGGAGAGGCGTTGAAGAATGGGCAGAGCAAAAGCTGCTGTTTTGCCACTTCCTGTCTGGGCCAGGCCTAAGACATCCTGCCCAGCTAGTATTTTGGGAATGCAGTGACATTGGACTGGAGTGGGCTGCTTCATGCCCAGCTCCTTGCAAGTATCAACAACCCATTTTTCTAGGCCAAGGTTTAAGAAAGTTACATGAGCAGGAGTTGGATTGGGGTCTGATTCTTTTAAGACTGATTTTGGGGCAGCAGGAGCAGGGTCTGATTCTTTTATGACTGATTTTGGTGCAGCAGAAACATCTGTTTCACCGGAAGGTAGGGATTTTACGGTGGTGGTAGCAATTGGTTTCTTTCTAGAAAACAAGGGGAAATTTCTGTCGACTTGGATTACTTCATCCATAATTGCTAACTTGTGGAAGCTTATGGATAAAGCCTAGTTAAAGGCATTCCTTGCCATGGAGCTGATTTTGAGACAAATAAAGCCCCCTCCACTTCACAGTTGAACTTACTTTTTCTGAACACATAACGTAAAAATTATTTGATAGAAACCCAGTCGGGCAATCCAAAGGTTATATTGAAAAAAAATAAAAAAAATAATTTGTACACTTACATTTTGGGTAGATTCTAAGTTTTGAATCAGGGACAATCTATGGGCGATCTTCTGCCAAAAGTGCCTGCCAAATAGAACTCTAATCAGAACAAAAAGAAATATTTACAAATGGGAGATACGTGTATTCAGAGCTTTAACACCTAAAGCGAAGCAAGGCACGCTGCTCATCATCAATAAAAATTTAAACAAAAATACCCTAAAAATAAGTGATAGCTACGAATTGAAATTATAGAAAACTCACCTACCGCTACCGACTCGGCTGCTGGGCGCCTGGGTCTGGTTCTGTGGCTCAGGGGACGTGCGAGTCTGCGACGGTGCGCGGTGCGCGGATGGTGGATGCAGTGGCCGGCGACGGCGTGGATGCAGGGGCTGAGGAGTGAACGGCGTGCGTATTCTCTGTTGATGCAGGGTCCGGTGTATTGTGTAATGTAATGGATTGCAATTTGCAGGGCTTGTATCATACATTTTGGGCCAAATAATTGGTCCACTTGTTTTTTTGGTATTGGGTTGCTAAAAAAAATTCGGGCGGCCCAAAGCCCCTGCACTGATTATCAAGTTTTGTCCACCAGTTTTGCCCACATATTAATTTTCATTTTTAATTTAAAATACATGTTGAATTGAATCCTTAATCTGTCATAACATATTTAAGTTTCTATATAAAAGTTAGAGATGTTTAAGAATATTTACACTTTAAATATGATAGCGGTATGTTATATCCTAATTATAACACAACTGAAATCCTGAAAATGCTTGCAATCATGAATGCATTAGGACTACACATGTGAGTTTGAGATGCAAAGGGGTTAAAAGATTAAAATTAGCTAGCAATGTACATGCTTGACCTACATTTGGCATAACTTCAAAGAGATTTGCGAAGACGAGAGAAATGTAGAGAGAAATTGATTGGAGTTTTCAAGAATAAAGAAGAGAGATCAAAATGATTTTATAACTAGATGTTCTATTTAATAAGATATAAGAAACTTGTAATAGTTGAATAAAAGTCCGTAGAAACATATTACGAAAAATAATTTAGACAAAATATGAACCATTAAAAAAAATCTCCACTGTCCATTTAAGGAAAGTGAAACTATTAAAGGTCAAAGAGACCTCATTTGTAACAAATAAAATTAAAACTAAATACTGAAATAAGAGTTTTAAAGTACAAAATAATATTATCGAGGCTTTATATTTAAAGATATATTAATTAACAAGTAGTTTCTACTTACTACGACGTGTATATACAGATTAGTATGTAAAACGTGCCCTTCACGTAAGAATATAATGATGATGTGATTTAAATAAGAAAAATACTTCTTGTACATAACTATTTAGATAATATTTTACATAATAATGAAATGTCAAAATGTAAATGGAAAAGTTATTTGATTTATGAGATTTTGTTCCAATTATAACTCGTCACGTCATCTGTTGGTAGCACAATCCTTCGAATAATATCAATTCTTCTAATTTTTTCAACGAGTATGGTCAATTGTCCTAAACTTATGCTAGCCAAGAGACTTTTGATGCCATATGATGTCGATTGTGGAATACTTTGCATGATAAGGATTCTTATTTGGAGAATGCACATGATTAAGCTGCATTTGCACGAAGGATTACAACGCAAAAGGCGGTCGGGGTTCCTAGGGTGGTGCACCAGGTCAAGGATCTCCGGTGGCGATCAACATCCTGATATAGGTCCTCCTGGAGGCGATGGACCTCGAAGTCCTTTGGGTGGTGAATGATTTCCCGGTGGCAATGGGACGCTTCTCTCGAAAATTGTAGTTCCCTTTATTGTCACATAAGCAGAAGGGAAAAAAGGATGAAAAAAAGAGCATTAATTTTCAACTCTTAGTCAAGGGCTGCCGTGTACCTTTTCTTGTCACATATACAAATACATTTTTTTTTTTATAATTTCTAAAGATGGTATATTCTAATACTGTGTTTATGATTTCTTTGCAATTTTTGCATTTGATATTGCCATACAACATGATTAGAACTCTAATTCTCTAAATGAGTAAAAGTAAAGAGATCTTGGCATAAGTTCTTGTATACTTCACAATAAACAAGCTGCATTCATTCTTTATTTAAATTAGAAATTAAATGTCTTAACAATTGCTTCTAACAGAATGGATCATATAATAGTCAACAACAAGAAATACGAATGTATAATACCAAATGAACTAGAGCATCTTACACGCGATTGCTACTTGTCCTATTTTCTTTTCGAATTTCAACCTTTAATGATGGCAAAGACTAGCATTTGTTACACGAACTGAGCAATCCATTAATGCTTGTAGCTCCAATCAGTTGATTTTCCCTTCTGAATTATGCCATTTTCGGTCAAGTAGTCAACAAATTCGTCGATAAGATATGGCCAAGCACCTTCAGGATCATAGTTTGATAATGTAGGATCAATGGTCTGCACTTACACAAAACAACATATCTGTCATGAACAGCGATTAGATAATCCGGATCTTGGTAAGCAAAAATAAAATAATGTAGAGTAGAGATCCAATAGCAAAATCGTCTTCTTGTGCACACTCATGGGTCTTCAAGGGTGAGAAGGGTGGGATGCTGAGATTTTCACATTTTGATCAAACAAAATTCAGAAGTCGTGCAAAAAAACAGGGCCGACATAAAATTTTGGATGGTAGTAAATGTAGAAAAACTGAGGGAATAAAAGGCGAGAGAAAGCATGTTCCAGTCCCAAACAAATCTTGTATTCATTCATTTCATGCATCTTAATTTACCCTTGCAAACTCCAGTAGCTGGGACCAGGTGTCCCGAGATATTGCTTTGTTATGGCGCTCCTGAATCCAAAAATCCAAGGTAAAAAAATGTCAAAAGCGAGCAATAAAGTTACAAATGAACAAGAAAAACAAAAAATAATAATCTTCCTATGATTCTTCACAAATAATTCATGCTTCGGGCAAGATCAAGCATATGGGATTACATCAAACCACATTAGAGAGAGATTCAGCTAAAAATACAATAACACGCTCTTACCAAAGGAAAGAATAATAAGCGTGCTAAAAGATAATGTTGAAAAACAAGGCAACAATTAACCACACTGATTTTAGTTAGTTTATTTTTTGTGGGTGGGGGAGCAAATTAATTACATTGACGGCTAATTCCCATAGTAAATATTTTTTTAGGAAAACCTTGAATGATACAAGGTCCACTCAGAATCCTCTCTCTATGTTTACTTCTTCCATTTATTATCCATTTTCCTACCATAAACCAAACAATTGCACTTTTACAAAATAATAAGACGACCGGCAATGGAGTTCTTGATTGGTATTTAAATAAAAAATACCTGAAATCGCAAATTTCGAGACTAAATTACCTCAGTTAAATTAATGCTCCGTTACTTCTTACAGTTCAATTTATTCAACTGGACAATAGCAGATTGAGTGGTACAAACGATGAGACGTGGAATTTTTGCATGGTAGAATGCAGACAAAATACAAGGTATGAATTAATTGTTTTTTAAGAGATTAATTTTTATACATGTACAGAAAATGAAAGATAGGATTCAAGGGAGAGGATCCAAATGCAGTTTGTTATACCTGTAAGAACTGGCACCAATAATCAACTAATGGCCACTGTTTTTCTGCAAATAGCAACTGCCACATCCCAATTGCTGTATCCAATGCTAAAGACTTCTGACCCTGCAATCAGGATAGAAAGTCAGCAACCTGAATGCGTACTAATTATCAGCTGGTAGAATGCAAGCTAAAAGCAATCTGATTCACCCACAAGATGAAATTTTAGAAACCTGGTAGAGGATAAAAAGACAGAAAGAAAAAGCTTAAAGCTATTTAACTGTGCACTGCTTCTCCTTTTGGGGGAATAGAGATTTACTTAATATTTGGTTGTTTATAAGAACATATAGTGCCTATGGTTTTCTAATTCGTGCCAACAATATTCAGTTACACTGGGATGCTAACAAATGAGACGGTACCGACTGAAGATTGGATAAAAATATTTTTTGAAAATTCAAAATTTAGTAATTAATATTTAAATAAAAGAACCTGCTCAAATGCAAAAGAGAATCTCACAAATTTCAGGCTATTAGATGCAAATATTTGAATCCAGAAATTTTATTCTATTTCTTTTTATAATAATACAAATTAATCTAGTTTGCTGAGCTCTGATGTTATCGAAAAGTACATTACTGAAAAATTATTACTTGAAGGCAGCATTTTAAGAGAAGGTAACTTCATACAATCATCAAGAAATAAGGTCGTGTTTGGTAGAGATTAAAATCCAAATAAAATTGAAAATATAGTCGTTATTGGGTCCCACTCGTCTAATAAAAGTCAACAATAACGGCTAGTTTTTCAATTTTAATATCTACCAAACGGGGCCTAAATTCTGTTTTGTTTCTTTCCAGGCATATCAGATTCAAAGGGTTTGAAGCTTTCCACAGTTTCCCTACCCATCCCAATTTTTTTTTTTTAAAAAAGAAAAGAAAAATAGCAAAATAGTTTCAGAGAGAACATTTATGGTTTAATCCAAGCTAATGATTTCAACTAGAAGGCAGCAAAATTCAAATAATTATACCAAAACATTACCTTCTCTTTTGCCCAGCCAAAAGCAAAGTTATAGATCTCTCGGAACTTTTCTGGACAGAATAAATCAAGTAGAAAGTTTAGTAATAGGAAAAAAATGAAAAGTCTTTAATGCATTTTCGGGACAGTTAATGCCAACTAGGTCAACTAATAATTACCACAAAATTTGAAGTACAAAATAGATCTCTACTAAAACAACCCACTTTCCCCATAATTTTGCATTTAAATAATAACCATGAGGAATCCCAAGGAGATGGCAGTAATCATTAAGCATACTACATCATCAGTGTGCACAACATTCAAAGATTAAATGTAGAAATGCAATTAAGAAAGAGAATAGCTTCTTTGATTAAGAACTGAGAATTCAATGTCATCACATACGATTGTCTTTGAGTTCAGAACGCATAAATGATATTCTTTCCCTGAACTTCTCCAGTGAATCTATCCTGCCATCAAAGATATAAACGCCAATAAAATCATGGACAAAAGCTCAAATTCAGGATCACACAGCAAAACAAGCAAAACAAACATGATAGACTTCACTGATATTTACCCAAGAGACTGTAATCCACCAATGAATTCCTGCTTTGAAAATTCACACATGGTAGCAGCCTTCATATGCCATGAGACCACCAACTGCAGATTAAACAAATCTAATGTCAACTTAGATCACATAAAAACAATTAACATGTTCATAAATGTAAAAACTTTACATCAAAGACATGAAAGTCATTTTTCAAGCTATACCAGCTCCAAAAATTGATATTTCCTTTAAAAGTGAAAAACAGTAAATCTGACCATCTTTACATCCGCACCGCAATGAATCTGCAGAAGTAGATAGAAACGCGAGCAAAGCTTGAAACTGCTAGCAAAGCTCTTTAATAGAGCATTTCCATCATTCCATTGAATGTAATTCCAAGTCATGTTTATTAATATGTAGTTCCGTTTTGCTGGCGGTCATTGGTATTTAGTTTCTAATAGGCTATCATACGAACACGGCTTGATAAGTTTTGTGCCTCGTGAATTGACTCAGAATATTCAGTACCATATTCCAATGGAATAACATAGTTATATTTACAAATCATATATTTACATTTTTTTTAGGATACTTTGTTGGTCAAAATTGGGTTTTACATATCGTGGTAGAAAAAGGAAAAATTAAACAATGTAACATATGATAAACGGAAAACACATAAAACAAAAAAAGAACTATAAAACAAATCTAACTAGATTTGAATTTCTTGATTTCAAGAAATTTTAATCCTTGATAGCATAATTCCATCCAATCCTACATAATCAAGACATTTAGGCAATACTACTAATTTAGAGTACACAATACAAATGCCATACCATGACTATATCCTGAGGGTCCACCTGCCAAGAAAATGAAGGTATTATGTTATTCAAACAATAGTAATCAGTTAATGATATGTTCCTCTATTTCTTTTTTCCTTTTTCAAAGAGGACAAAGCATTTCACCCCCACCACACCCCACCCAAAAAAAAAAGGAGGCTCAAACGCAGGTTCATTGGCCAGTAAGGCTTCACTCTTGCCATTTGAGCTAGGCCTTGGCCTTTGGTTGGAAAATTATGTAAAACTACAAGCATTACTTGAATAACTTTGTTTGTGTCTCATGGATAGAATATAATACTAGATACCCCATGAGACACAAACAAACTTATTTGATTATGCATGAGATAATACTTATAAAATCTACCTGAAGATCATTGCACAGGTAACTGATTCCATCAGCCAATATCATATCAGCATGCGGATCTGTAATTGATGAAAGCCTATGTAAGATTTAACAATTAGAAAACAAATAATGCTCTGAACACCTGATTTTTTAGACGTGGGGTGCTCTTAGATCTTATAAATGAGAAGCAAAAATTAATAAGATTAGAAAATTGCGAGTCCCAGTTTCATTTGTTTAGTACTTGGAAAAAATACATTGGCTGAATGTTCACTGCCATCCAAAAGTTAACTACAAGAAATTCTGAAATTTTTTCATGTTGCTCTTGTGATCGCTGTATAAAATCACATTTTTTTATAAAGTACTCACACAACAGTTTTCGAGACTTAATGCTTATCGACATAACTTAAAATTCAGCAATTGATGCTAGATGCATAGAACTTTGACTGGAGCTACAAGAGAGCAAGAAGCGATAGGAAACAGATATTTCCCGAGAACAAAAAGACTACATTATAAAATCCTCTATATTCTCCAGAGCTTTAGTTTTCGTCATTGCTGAGAGTGAATTAGCATTGTCATTCCACAGAGGAGAAAGGAATATCCGATCACAAAACCGACCAGGCCCATTAATATAATTTTAAATATGTGCAACTTTGTCACGTATTAAGATCTTGGCTGGAATTAACGTATGAGACAATCTCAAATAAGAATTGAATCTGAGTACATTTTTTATCTCATTACTACCACTCTGATCTTCATCCTATGTTCGAACCGAATGACAACCTCTCAGTTACTAATGATTACTTGAGGAATTCATAGTTAAGAAAGTCGTTACAGAAAAGATACTATAAAATCTGTGTTGCGCCAATACGATAAAAGAGGTTGAAATTCTAGGAAATGAGCAGTCGATGAAGAGAATATGGAGGATTACTGGTGTAGACTATATTTGATAGATAGTTACTGCATGTTCTCACTGTCAAGAATAGTTTGAAAATGAGGAAACAAATGAACATGTTAAGCAAACTTTTTATAGGCATATAAGAGTTGCATGCATATCAAGACACAGGAAATTGCCTTTGTATCTATTGTACAGTTCTTCCAAACGCCTAGTGTCAGCAAAAGATTTGATATGTGGCTGGCTGTAAAATACATCAAATGCTCCTTCAAGATGCCAATCAGTGGCCTTCAAAGCCTGAATAGCGACTTTTTCACTGCATCCAAAATAAAGAACAAGTAAAGCTATATAATAAGCGGAGTACACAAATTGGCACTTGAACATTCAACAAGATTATGAACCTTGGGAAAAGATAAAAAAGGCTGATGGCATACTCAAAGGAAGCTCGATACACGTTGAAAAAGAATAATGTTATTTAGCACCATTGGATTAGGTGACACTAAGTGGCATTAAATGAGATGCATAATTATATGGATCACATAATTCTACCTTTAATTTATATCACATAGTGCCACCTATACTAGTGTAACACCAGTGGTGCCAGGGGTGGATCCAGCATTTTGAATCAGCACAGTCGACCGTTGATCGTCGACCGTAGGTAGCAATAAAATATTAAAAGCCACATTTGATGTCCATTTTTTTTTGCAAAAAAAATGCATTTTGGAATAGTAAGTTGATGGAGAATGTGTGATTAAAAATAAAGAAATGTTTAGAATTTGAATGTAATATTATTTTATTGAAAAATGTGTGATTGAAAAGAATATAGAAAAATGTATTTTGAAAAAAAGGGAAATCAAACAAGGTCTAAAAGTTAAATATAATAATAATTTTGTTCAAACTGAACTTATATAATTCTGTTGTACAAATTAACAATATTCACTAAATGATATTGTGATCAAGTTTTGTATAATTTAAAGGAAGAGCACGGGTTTGAATTTTTAAAATTGCATTAAAACCGATAAAATTTAACATATATTATTTTGATAAGTTTAGTGTCAAAGTTCAATAAGAGCCATAATGGTCAAGCCTTCAATAATCCTAAGGAAGGTCACAGGTTCGAATTCGACAAATGAACAACACGGGTTAGAATTTTTACAATTGCATTAAAACAACTGAAATTTAACATATATTATTATGATAAGTTTAGTGTCAAAGTTCATTAAGTGTTATAATGGTCAAGTTTCAATAATTCCAAGAAGAGGTCACATGTTCTAATCTCATCTCTTTTGCGTTAATTTTTGTAAAAATTGTCCAACAAAAAAATTCCACAATAAATTGGTTGAGAAGGGATTCGAAACCGTGACCTCTAACATGAATGTGCAATTTCGAACCAACTGAACTACAAGAAATGTTTGTAAATAAAATGAATTACCAGGTATATAATCTAAATAATTTATCTATTGTCAACAAAAAAAAAAAAATGGTTCCCGGTGGATTCAGCACGGGCGGCCGCACGGGCTGGCCGAGGACTCAGGTGCTAGATAGCATTTTTGAAATTTAACCCAACTTTTTAATTGATCATGTGGATAAGCATGTGCACCTAACGTGCATGCAAAATCACTCCTTGATACACCAGCATGCAGCCAAAACATTGCAGATATATAGGCAGAGTGCTCCATATAACTATATTATAAATAGGCACAGCCTCATGAACATCAGGCTAGACATTTTATCAAAATTTCAGAACTTCTCAGAACCATAAATATCATGCCATGACACTTCCAATCGTCGAGGTTCCACAGCATATATGTAAGCTTTCTGGTATGTATATATAAAGACTCTCGAACTGGCATCACAAGGCACAATCAAACAAACGAGATAAAATGGGAAGGAAAAGGTTTGATTGTTAAAAAGACTTCATTTTACCGATTGAAAGAGCCCGAGAGAATAAGATGGAGACTGCATGTTTACAAAATATAATACTTAATCATGAATGTTTTATAATCAGGTAAATTAAGTGAGCAAGTGATCAGAAAAAAAGTAATCCGTTACAGATAAAAAGTAATCCGTGATATCTGTAACGAGGATAGCTAAGAAATTGAGCATCAAAAGCACTTACAACTACCTCACCCTCGTATAGTAAGTCTGCACTTACAAAAAGGCAAGCAATCCCTTTGCAGAAGGTGCATCAAAATCGAACAAAATATTTCAACCCAATGCAATTTCACAGCATACGCAAGAATAGAACATTTAAGAGCCACGTAACAAGGTCAGAGCTAATGTAAAAGTATTTACCAGCTCAAAATGAAGTCTATTTGAAAACAATCAGTAAAAAAAATTAAGCCTCAAAATACAATTCGAGTCAGTAATATACCTTGCCCCCGTAACCGACATGAATTGCTGCACTTTGTCCCGTTGCCCTCTACCCAATTTGTTCTGTCGAACAAACAACACCTCAAAATAATCGATTTCATTACCACAGAAAAAAAAAAAAAAAAAAAAACTGCTATTGTTTCAGCTAAATTTTGCCAACGAAGCATCCAATAATAGTATAAATTAGTTTCTTAGCGGAATTTTTCGAACTTTATCCCTTCTTTATTCAATTAAAAACCGAAAGAAAATTAAAAAAAAATCGCCAGGGTAGCTAAAAGTACTTATACTCACCATTTTGAGCAGCGATATCAAAAGCTAATAACCGAGATTTTGATCGGATCGTTAAGAGGAAATCTAGAGAGAGAAAATTAGGGTGGATAATCGTTCAATCTCTCTTTCTCTCTCTAGTCCGCCGTTGGATTCTTTGGTCTGTTCCTTTTTTTATCACTGGTTGCGCAACCCATGCACACTCGGCCCCCAGACCTCACAAACCATGGTAAAATGTTTCCTCTTAAGAAAATTACATGAAGTCCCCAATTTATATCAAGAAGAGCATTTAGTTCCCCATCCTATAAAAGGAATCATATGAATCCCCGAACTTTCACTTTTATAGCACTTAGATTTTCAATTGGTAGGATAATTTGTAGACCGCACCCCAAAATGGGAGATATTATATTGGTAGCAGATGGGACTGGAAAACCAATTGGTTGAGGCTTGTATAATTCAGTTTCTATTCACCTCGTGTAGTTGGAGGACGAAGTAGGCTGGTATCTGTCCAATAAATTTTGAATAAGACATGTTTGGTTATACTTAAAAGTAAGCCAAACATGATTTTCAACTTGTGTTTTGAACTTATTTAGGAAAGTAACTTTTAAACACAATAAACGCCTAATTATATCAATAGTTGAAAAGGTACAAAAATACGTATTGTGCGTTGGATGTTGACAAACTGATAAAAATAAGAATTGATGTTTTATGTTAAATTATGAGAGCAATTAGACCTTCCTTTAGCCAATACAAATTCTTATTGTCTGTCAATAGTAAATAAGATCGATATAAACCCTTACAAGGCACAAAGATAGCTCCCTAAATTGTTTTAGTGAGAGTCAAGAAAAAGTTTTATGTAATTGACGTCTATTTCATTTGGAGCAGGGCTTAACTTCTTATCGTTTGTAGTTACAAACAAGTCTCTATTTCTTGGAATGTATTGATTCATCCTTGCCCGCACGCATTGGAAATTGCCAAGAAGAACGTTATTCTCCAGGAAGAACATTTCTGAGACAAGATGCTACTGGTTCTATGAAGAATGCTATTTCTAAATGCGAATCTTGGGATATAGTTACCTTCGATCCACCAATACTAGCTCTACGTAGAAAGGTGGTTTGTGTGCCCAATTTTTCATGCCTTTCCATGCTTTGATATTCGAAAGTGCTGTAAACGAAATTGTAACTCATTTTTCCCTACCAAACATGATACCATAGTTACGGGAAAAAATTCTTCACTTGAACTGAAATTGAAGGCGGCCATTAAACAATCAATTCATAAATAATAATGAATCAAATTTACATACAAAATTCAAGTAGAAGCAATAAAAATCCGTGTAATAGGTGTTTTGGGTACAATCTTTGGAAAGATAAGAGAGCAAGATAATAGCCACTGCTATGGAGCCTAAGGATGCATTCATCAGAACGTCATTTGTGAACTAGTTTAGTGACCTCCTGGATTCCGATTCCATGACAAATATGATGGATCTCCGAGTTGCCTGGGACAGAACAAGTGATTTCACGTATCAGCAGCATATAAGAGCACACCAAATGAGGACTCGACTATTCAATGAAACATGGGGAAAGGAAGGGATGCTTCGACACAGTTACTAGAGCAGGTTAGACAGAAAATTATACCTTGGATAAGAGCACACCAAATGAGGACTCGACTATTCAATGAAACATGGGGAAAGGAAGGGATGCTTCGACACAGTTACTAGAGCAGGTTAGACAGAAAATTATACCTTGGCTTTACTAGATAAATAATTATGAAAACCATGGCAAGGAAGAAGCACAATCCGCCCACAGTAAGATATGCAATACCAATAAAGTCATTCTTCCCTCCAAGCCAGCTGGTGGTAGAAAGAACAAGTTTCTTCTTGCCATCGAAACTGTACGTGTTATAATTGTTTTCCAATGTCACACTGATGACATCACCAGCCTGAAGATCCATCTCAATTTTCCCATACAATTTCCTGAAAGTTGGAAGAGCTGCAGTTCGCATCCAAACAATAAGGTCTTCCTGCTCACTCAACTGTAACATGAAAAGATGTTCGTTCATGACTGACGGAAATTAGTCTAATCAAATAAAACCTACTAAATTTAACGAATGGCTTTCTAGTTCTCAGTTTTCGCTCATGGTAATAAGCGTAAGCTTGATCTTTCAACATGTTACTTCAAAGACGTTAATGACAAGAGTGTTGTTTTAGACTTAATTGGTTTCACAAAGAATTCCCAAATTTGTCGTCATTCTATTTGTATATAACAAGCAAGCACACATGAGGGTATTTGTATGGAAACAGAATGTGGGTATAACGCTGCTTCCAAGGCTCCTTCACGGTTCCCATGGAGTAAATTATGATTCGGGTTCAAAAATTTATTGAAGTCCCCAATCTTGGGATCGCAAACTGCAGTGGACAGTGAATATCATAACAGGAATTAACATTTTGATCAGAAACACACCAATTTAAAATTGGAGACCCACCAAACAACTATGCTTTTTTCAACCCATAGAAATCCGTCCCACTTTAATAGAGTTTAGTTTCATACATTCAATTAAAATCCAAACACGATAATTAATTCTCATATTTAAAACATATTGTCCGTAAATATGGCTATAGGCTTACTGGTTTCGAAGGATCAAGACGTGCACCACCTAAAAGAGTGTTATTCTGAAAGTTCTTTGGGTAGACGTCTTTGCCAAATTTGCGATCCCTATCACTCTTCCATGAGATGCCTCTCTTGTTTATGACCAACTGCTGGCTGTTGTGGGTGAAGTCATAAGTATCATTGAACAGACTCCAGGCTACAAGACCACAAGGAACAATTGGCATCCCATTTGCATTATCTTCAGGCTTACACGAACTTGTATCATCCTCTCTTCCTGGGCTTCTCAACTGCTGATCACTTCGACTCTTCACATACCTGACAGCGCATTAACATCAGCCATAAAATTTTATATTAAAATGAAAAGAATGAACTATAATCAACTAATGATGCTCATCAAGATTATCCTCAAGTAGTGACGAAAGATGTTATACAGGCAACTATGAAAACGCACAGGCTGGTAGAGTACATTATAAGTACCTGCGATGATTCTGGTAGAAATTGTCAAGCTGATAATATACATAAATCGGTTGTTTCATATGCTTTGGAACCTGGCAATAACGCATAGTTGAGATCCAATTGTGAAATTTTGTTCTTTACTGAAATCAGTAATTACTAATGGGTAACTCACCCTGAGCGTTCTATTGCAGGTCTTAACTCGAGAGCTTTGTATAAATCCAACTTCGTTGTTTCTTGCATCAGCAGGAATGCAATCAGTATCATACCGATGAACAATTTCAACTACCTGATAAAAAAGAGAGAGACTTCTCAGTCAGAAAAATGCTTAAAGGGAGAGAGGAGGCAAGGAAAAGGTACACAATAGTTGAATCCGAACGTACATCCCGGGAAGCAAAGAGGGAGACAACTCCAATGGGAATAAAGACAACACTAACAAGCAAGAATGCTGAAATCACCTGCACCAGATAAAGTACAGTACAGGCAAGTTATGTCATAGAATAAATTCAGCAACATAGATAATGACCAGAAAAGGCATCAGGGGTCTGCAGGAACTTCTTAAAATCTCACCCACTTAGGTGTAAGAATAGGCTTGCATGCAGGAAGTTCCTGTTGAGTGAACCTTGAATCTGAAGGACATAATTGGAAAAAAATAAATTCTAAGATGATTCACAATCACATTGATGAAGTAAATAAGAATTTTTGCTGCATTATGATAATGACAAAACACTCAAATTCTGAAGACTAACAAAGGGATTGGCTTGACACTCCAAGATCTAATATTCTACAAAGAATTACGTAAATTTGACGCCACAAAATGTATACTCCCCTCAGCTTACATTGTTTCACAATCTCTATTTTACCTAGAAAATTCAAAATAATCCATGGTACAAAACTAGCAGTAACTGCTCACTGAAATTACCATTCGAGTAACTCAGATGAACCTGAACTCTCTAATAGCATTTTTCAGTAAGGAAATTCAGCTGCAGGAGAACTATTAGCTTTCATGATCTTTACATTCAAAAATTCCTAATCCTTCAACACAGAATTAATTTACTCCATGATGCATTAAATTGACCAAAATGCTTAATATTCTAATAACTTAATTTATAACCGCACAAAAGAATATCCATACCTGCATAACCTTATATTAACAAATTTAAAATTTATCTATAAATTCATGACAGAGATATTTCGGTAGATCTGCTATATGTGAATTAATGTAGTTCAAATTCTTCTTCAAAATTTTCAATTAAAGATCAAACATAACTAGGCAAGCCCCACATTCCCAGTAAATTTTCTACCAGACAAATTAAAGAAGCGAGTACGAGATATATATATTTCAACAAAAGCAAAAAAAAAAAAAAAAAAAATACATTTAGGTCGCTTGGAATTCCTTCTGGGCCCAGTTGCATCCGCCGACCCAGTTCCTCCGGCACTCGACGACGGGGTATTCGAGTTCATCACTTCACCAAATAACTTCTTTTCCCCCCTTTTCTCTCTGATCAAGAAAATCGTGGTAAGAAACCCGGAAAAAAAACACAAAAAGAGAGAGAAGGAAAGATCGAATAGAAACGGAGACGAAAGCAATTAAAAATAATATGCGATCAAAATTTGGAATTCGAACTGAAATAAGAATACGAGAGAGACGTAAGATTTACAAGTGATTCGGTAAATGATGCTATATTATGGCTCTAATTCTTAAACTTTTTCTTCTCTGACTTCGAAATTTCTTCACCTATTTCTTTTCAACATCAACACAACATGACAGAAAAAACAACGGGAAATAATCCATATATTGGCATCGTTTTGTCTCTCTAAAAGAAAAATTCAACGAAGGGTTTCATTGTTTCTCTCTCTAAAAGGGGCGGCAACAGTCTGTCCACCCCATTTCTTCTCTCTCTATATTCTAGAATGACGAAGGAGTTAGGAAAGTAGAGTTTAAGGAACCACGGGAAACAGTCAAATCGATACTTCCAACGGGAATTTGCACTCAGGTCCCCAAACTGTATTGTTTGTTACATTTAAGTCACTCCCACCTTTTCAGGGTAAGAAAAAGTAGAAAAAATTGACTCGGGTCAATGTTCGAGAACCAGGCGTTAAGACGCTGAAGTAACCCAAATCATACATCCAATAAAAGTTCGAACAACTTTTAAATAAAATGATACTTCCAAATTATACAATTAGGTCACTTTCATGAAAATTGTTAAAAATTTTATCTAATAATCATGACTTGTTATCAACACTTGAAATGCATTTTAATAAAATATATTCTTATTTAAAAACTAGTGAGACGCACATGCAAGCCACGTGCCATAGTATAATTGGCTACGTAATAGCATTGATTGATTTTTGGAGACATTACTAATTAAATCTTATTTTGCAAAACTTTTTCAATAGAAAATTTGAAATTTCCAATGAAAAATACACAAGTAAACAAAAAGGAAGGTAGAAATAAAAAGAAAAATTATTCATTATAAACGGTCAGGTCGAGGGGGCAGTGCCCCTCGTGGGATCCGAGAGCAATGCCCCCAATGGTCATCGACTTGACTGGTCAAGCAGAGGGGGCAGCGCCTCTCGTGGGGTCCAGAGTCTCCATGCAGTATGGAGATTTTTTTTATTATTTATTTACATTTTCTTCCTTGCATTTTAAAGCTATCGAACTCAAAATCAACATAATCATATAAACTATTATGGGATGCCTCTTTTTCAATTTCACGTGTCATCCATTTTCAAATAAAATTGTTCATCATTTAGATATCTCGACATTTTATTCTGATAAACATACTCTTTCTCCTTCAAATCTGTTTCAACAGTATCATCTATTGCAGCCAAATTCATATTCTCATTCTCAGAAATTATTTTCATCCTTCTTGTCTTATCGACCAAACTACCAGAACTACCTTGACTTCTATCACTGTTATTGGAAAGGTTAACCGATACCCGCATTTCCATTTCTCCTATTTCCATCTAACCAAGATTTCAAATTACTTCATTTGACAGACCCAGCTAAGATATTATATTCTCTTTGACTATTGCCCTCTACATCCATTAATTTTCTCTTGCCAGACTCTTTCATTTGATTGGGCTTTGAATCAATTGACTTCCTTCCCAACTAACCACCAAAAATTTGAGAGAAATTTAGTCGATTTTCGTCCAATTCTTTTCTTCTCCTACTCAATGTTTGAGAAAGAAAATTGAGGGTTTGGGAAGTGAAATGAAAACGGGAGCAAGACGAATACACAAGAGTATAATATATTTACATGTAATACCTTAATACGCGTACAACTTAAGTAACATTACAGAGGCTACTACACAACTCAGTAGCCAACACCAGCTACCACACTATTTAAATAACACACTGCTGCTGCTGCCACCTTCAACTACAATTGTATAGCTTTAGCTTTATTCAATTACAGAACACGATCAAAACGAATGCACGCACAGGCCAAGGCACTTAAAGCTGTGTGAACAACGCAAAAAAAAAAAGTATGATTTATGTTCACGTACAAAACCTTTGGGGGTCGAGGGTTCTTGCTTGAGCAATGATCGTCAAGTGTACAGCCTGAGGCGACTAGTTATATTCTGTCGACATATGGGACAGTCGGATAATCTCATGCTACAGTCTCTACAAGTCTGCAATCAGTAATAAATCAGTAATAGGTTTTTGCTTCCAGTTTGATCAAAGAAATATAAAATCTGCTGTAATAGTGCATCTCACCATGTGTCCGCAGTTGAAGGCCATATCTTTCGCTTGAGTTAGGCAAACAGGGCAGACCTTCATTCAATCGAACGTCGAGAAAAAAGAAAATGAATCAATTATGGTTTATAAGCTTAGGAATTTAGGAAAAGAAAATTACTTAAGAATTTCATATCTTTTTAAGCTTAGCCAGCTGTGTTACGGTTCTTTACCTGAGTTCGGTCATTTTGCACAGGAGTTGAAGCATTGCTCGGTTCTCGGGATGGAAGTGCTGCCCGGCTAGGGTAAGGAACTGGTGGAGGCCTATAAACGATTTTCTTTGCTTTACCCGTTACACGTCTTTTGTCCAACACGAAAGAAAAAGAGAGACTTATCAGGAAACAAGCAAATTTTAATAAACATCGTGCATGCTTGTTAATGACATTTTTGTTCCTAACATCTAGAACTTGGAAATGACGGAAAGCTATTCAACTTGTTCAAAATATTTTCATTAAATGTCTGAAATTTGAATTATATACTCATTAAAAAAACCTCAAGAAGGTAAAAGGTTCAGGGCTTCACCAAAAAGAAAAAAGTATTATTTTTTTTTTTTTAATTCAAAGTGCTCATACCCGAGTAGACGAAGTTCTTTCGCTGCTTGGTATTGGATAGGGATCTCCATAAGAGCAGCAAGAGCGAAGGAAGCTTCTTTTTGAGATGGTGTTACTTGTTTGGACATAATAGCAGTGAAATTAACAAACTGCAACGTAGAAAACACCCAACCGTTACTTTTTGAGGCGTCTAAGGTAAGCTAATTTCACTAATGTTTAGTAAAAGCTGTACCTGAAAATTATCAAATTCACGAGCAGGGATTTTGTCATCAAAATTTCTCATATCTTCCCAGGGGCCATCACCAACGCCAACAAGAATAATTGAGAGGGGATAAAAACTGATAAGAAATAAACAACAACATTGTACTTTGATAATTTCCAAGTTACTTGTTGCATCATGCTTTAGCAAACGCGATACTCGATAAATGCTGAATAAATGACTCAAAACAATAATTTTAGAAATAGAAAGTAACACTGGTTTTGCCTAAATAACTCATTCAAGAAGCCGGAAAGATTGCACTTCAGAACGTACGTCTTTCTTGGTGTTAAATCATAAGTTGCACATGAAGAATTAGAAGAAGACTGACCTCTACCACATGAATCAGTAAGATATAAGAATACCAACTCTGAATTCTCAACAATCATTGAGAAAAAGGAAATTCTATATTAAGCCAACCCTACGAAATATAAAATTATAATTCCGAAGAAAGCATATAGAATCTATGCTCAAATCAAGTTACTAGCTGTGAAAGTTGGCATCTGGAAAGTTTCTACAGCTGAGCTTCTGATAGCTACAATGACATTAATATTTTGCATCAAAGCTAGTTCAAAAACAAATTTATTGCACAAGCTTGATGAAGCGGAATGAATATCACATCAAAATCAACCAGATAGATTGTATTTTTTACTGTACCTTGCATTAACAATAGAGTCTATTGTTTTCGATTCTTGTGGGCTGAGTTCATTATCACCCGTATCGACACTTCTAGTTACCTTCATGAGAAAAAGTAATTATGAAGAAGTGAGTGAGTGGGCCGGGTGTAGCCATGTCTATTTGTCTCTGAGAGAGAGAGAGAGACCTGGCCGTCTGCTATGATTACCAAAACATGGTATTGTCCACCACTTCTCTCCACTATTTCTATTGCGGCATCGACAACTGGTCCATAAGATGTTGGCCCTTAAACAAACAAATGCATAATATTTATCAATGTTCCCTGTGAATGAAAATTTTATATTACATGTATGTAGAGGTAGTCCATGGTCTTAAGAAAACATATTCATTAATGGAAGATTAATAAAGTAGGATAGAAGCCTACCAGATAGTCGCAAATTTGGAATTATTCTTTTGTAGCAGGCTAAAACTTCTTCAAAACCATGACAAGGAGTATGATCGCTGTGAAAGCTAAACACTTCCCGATCATGTGTAGTTGCTACAGATAGAGAAAGAAAGGAGGGGTTAACTACAAAATCGGGAAAGGATAACACTAGGAGGAACGATTGTTAAACCTAAGTTCATCAATACTAAACTAGCCACCACAAAGGCAAAATAATACCAAGAATGATAACAAATGAAATAAACTAACCATCTCCAAATCCAAAACAAGGAATCAAATTGTCTTCATCAAAAGGGGCCAAAGTCTTTCCGATAATGGATATAGCTTTTTCATAAGGATTAGGTGTATCACCAACTGCGTGAAGACTTCGATTGTTGAATGAAACTTTGCCTTCAATAACAAATTGATGCATTAGCCTTTAAGATATAAAAAATCCAGGTAATTATGCTATGACAATTCAGTGGTGATGAATATGTGATTATTTATCCAACAAAAGTAGTAAGAAATGAAAAATATGAAACCCTCCATCAATAATAATTTCATCCCAATGGAAGTTATTGATCTTTAACCGTACATACTAGTCTGGGATGTCGGCCCTTGACATGCATAAAGATCTGACCAATATATGACAGTAACAACAGATCACTAATGTTAGTATGCTACAAATATATTATATTTGGGTTTCTATGGAATAAGCAAGATATTCTACAAAATATATGTCAAGAACATAAAAGACGATAATAAAAGTAAAGTAACGCATGAACACATGAGGCGAATAAGGGATCAAACAATTGTTCAGCTGCCAAGTAATGTAATAACAAAATATCAAAATAAAATTAATTTACTAAAGCTGAAAATACAGAAATAGAAAGCAATACATCACTATGGACCAACAAACTATTTTTCATATTATCCCCGGTAACTAGGTATTCCCTTGCAAGTTCACTCCAGAAAATTAGAAATGAACGCAGCTTCTTATCAGACAATTAAGTCTGCACTTTCACTAACCTGTCCATTCATTACTCTTTGTGAAATCAATTCCTAGAATCAGATTTGATGACTCCAGACCAGATTCCCTCAAGGCAACTGTGACCTGCAACAGTCCATCAATGATACAAGGTCAAATTATTCATGTTGAGATATGAACACCACTAAATTTACCAAGGTAACATAATTTCATGGATATGCAGGATTTTTCAGGTTAATGTTATTAGTCCACGGTGACAATCTCAAGCAGTCATTCAAATTTACAGGATATTAATCACTCATGCACACTGATACACACAGAGAGACAGAGAGGAAGAGAACATGTGTTGTTCATTATTAACTGTATATCCCCTTAAGTCAACATGTGCTTTCATTCTGTAACACGAGCTAAAATTAAAATGGAATTCCATAAAACTGCTATTAGACTAGCCAAACTCAACAGTGTCAAGTGTTAAAGTAAAGGATATCAATTGCAGATATTTTAAAATATACCTAAAGAATGTGTCATTCATGAAAGCCATGTAATGCCAATAACAAAGAAAAGGAGAGAAGGCCCAAAATAAACATGTTTGGATGCAAAATGTTTGATTTTTTTAGACCATCTGAAAAGAAAATAGCGAAAACTTGTTCGTATAAGCAATCCCAAAATTTTCTAAAACTTCTTGTGGTGGTGTCTTAGTTGTATGACTCAGTGGGAACATAATCACACTCCATAAAGGAGAAAAATATTCTTGTCAAAAGAGGGACCCCTTTCCTGCTTTCTCCTTTTTATTACTTGTAGACAGCACTCATCGTGTCTCATGCTCATCTACCATGTAACCAGGCAAGGTTGATCTTCATTTTTATTCCCTTCCCCGATTGATCCCAAAAAGAAAAGGGAGCTACCATTGCAGTAAGCACCATGATGCTTAAAACAACTAAACAAAAGCTTTAAAAGTTACTTATAAGTTTCAAAATAAACAAAAAAGTTTTAGTCAAAAAAATAAAAATAAAAAATTGTAACATGTCCAAGAAAATGTAAACAGTAACTTTTACTTCTTTTAAGCTAAGCCAAACATATTCAATGTTAGGCACCTTCAAGTTTATTTCTCTCTCCTCTCAGATTGGTAGGGTAGTTGCTTTCGCTTTTGCAAGTTGCAACCATTGATAAAGATGTTTGGCGTGATCAATAAAACTTGACTGCATCATTCATGTCTTGAACGATTAAACAATACTGGCGGGGACAGAAAATTAAAGATGATTTATACTACGTTGATCTTGACTTGGAGCATTAAATCCAAAAGAAATGCAAATAGAGAAACCAGCATCAGAATTCACCACAATTGTAATTTTCAGACCATAAAATGCTAGATTAAGACCCTTTTTAACAAAGCTTTTTTGAGATTACAAGCTGGTCGAAACTCACTTTTGACTGTACATTTAATTATATTCACAACTTTTATCCACTTTTTAAGGCACACACTACATGGGACCAACCACCTTACTAAACTGCTTCTCTCTCAGGTATCATGGCAACTCAATAACAAAATGTAAAGAAGGTGAAAAATAGTAAAAAAAAATTAATTGATTTTATCAGTCTAAAATGTTAAGAAGGGCGTCACATGTATTCACTCAAATTGTGTCATAAACAAGATCTAATCTAAAACCTTAAGTTGTATTCGTTTATATTGCTTCTTAATCACAGGTCCTTAAAGGCTAACTAGCAGAAAAAATTGGGGAAAAATTAGTAAAGAAGAAGAAGGAACCTGGTCAATTGATGTAAAATTATCAGGGATGTATCCATACTTTTTCTTCTTGTCCATCCCGCTGCCAGAAGCCATGCCGCTTGTACCCTTATTAGTAATAGCAGTAGAAGTAGAAGAAGAGGGACTTGGATTTTTGTTCAAATAATTGAAACCAGAGGATGGAAATGACGGCGGGACAGAATTATTTGAAATTAAACCTCTTCTTGCTGAATTAGTGTCCTTTTTCTTGCGAAATCCAAACATATTGCCCATATCTCATCCGCTCCACTTCCTCATCTCCATATATTGATTGAGAAATATATAAAACCAACGATTTAAAGCAATGTGCAGGAACGAGGAAATTGCGAGAGGAATCGTGTAAGTGGCAGTTTTATGCGCCTTTTATACATGGAATCGAAGATAGAATAAAAAACAGGGAACGTTTGATTCTTGCTTGTAGAATTGCGTTTAGAATATATTCCTTCTTCTGCCAAGTCCTGAGCTTGAAGGACAATTCACGCGATGGAGTGTCCGTAGGAGCTGACCTTTAGGTCTTCGTAAATTCCACGAACCAGAATAGATAAGCGTTATTGAAGTTTCTAAAAACAAAGAATTTGCAGTTAGGAAAATGGAAAACTTTTGAATTTACCTATAGGACGTGTTTGATCTGGCTTAAAATTCAATTAAAATTGAAAATATAGTCGTTATTGGGCCTCACTCGTCTAATAAAAGTCAACAATAACGATTAATTTTTCAATTTTAATCCGATTTTAATCTCTACTGAATACGCCCTAATATAATATTATTAATAAATAACACGTGATTGAGAAGAAGATGAGAAAATACATATTGAATAAAATGGAGCCCAAATAAGATAGTTCGGAAAATTTGACAAGAATTTATAAACGGCTAATTTTATTACAATCATGACTCATAGGTTCGGGATTGACATTACATAGGAAGTCCGTGATTTTTTTTTTTTTATTTCACACAGCCCCCATGTAAGGGGTGTGTCATCCGGGGTATCAATTTCGAAATAATATGATCGATTTTATAAATAAATAAAAATTTGCTATTAAAATAAAGGTTAATAACTTATAAGTGATTTATAAATTAAGCCCCCATTTGGACCCTTTAAATTCCATTATTTGCTAAATTTTTCAACCACGTGCGAGCCCCATGTGTCAATTCCAACTAACCTTGAAGGTGACGTGTGGAATTTGTGGTCAATAATAATCTATGGAGATTTTTATACTAAAGGACTAAAAGATCATAATACCCCTTACAAACATTAGGTGCCAAAACGATGGCTATGCATTGGGGGTGATTTTGTAATTTGACTGGAAAAGTGGAGGGTGGTAATTTCCTTACAATGTCCAGTGATCCTTTGGATATCCTTTGCCAAGTGATTAGATATGGGCCCCACTTTTGTCAAATAAGTTAGGTTGAAAATTTAATTAAAGAGAAATAAAGGGAGCCAAACGGGGGGCTAAATAGATTGAGGCTTGTTTAGGATGAGAGCTAATATATGCATTTAGACTTAGTCATTACTGGTCAGATTTGTTGTTTCAAAGTTACTGTCTCTTTGACTGTTCCACCAATGCATTTTTTACACTTCAGCATGTCATCTCTTCATAGCAAAGGAAAGAAGGTGTCAAAATTTGGGTTGACATCTTTTTACTCTCTATGAAGAGGTGATGAGTCGATATATTGTCCGTTGGTCCATTATTTCTAGTTAATTTATAATGTATTTTTCAATTTCGTTCCAGCAAATTTTTTTATTTTTTATTAATAAATATTGACTCAATAACTTACACTTTAAAATTCAACCATACAAAAATCTTAAATATAAACAAAAGATCAAATAGTTACTTAAATAAATAAATAGCCCAAATCCAATGACACATAGATGGACATATTGTTTTTGTATTGACAAACTGATTGTCTTTTTGGTCAGTCAATCTAACTTGCCTATTTTGGTACTCAAAATCGTCGTTTTCAATCATTTTAGTTAAAAAATATTTTCGGGGACCCATATTTTCGGCCCCGCAAAATTGAAATCCTGGTTATGTCCCTGTTTGGACTGGTAACTAACTTTCTTATGCCCACCTAATCATGCACCGATGGACAAGTCCCAAACCACGTGCTAGAGACCTAAGACACTACATAACTGAAAGGTGGGATGAGGCTGTGAAAAAGGAAGAGGTAAGGGACCAATTTCCAACAGCATTAAAAGGTTGAAGACCAACAAAGAAATTCACATTTTACGATTTAATAACAAGTCAAGAAATTTCCTTCCTCTTAACAATTGAAATTCGTAATGATCAACTTTTATATTATTGGTCTAACAAACCCCTCACGAAGTCTCCGTTTTTACATACATTTAGGTGCAGGAAGACCTTGCAAAACCCAATCTCTTGTTAATAAGGTCAAATTCCCAAATATGATTTTGTTGCATAATGTTGCCAATAATAGAGGTTCCAGGCCAACTTGCAGACACAAACCCTAGACATTTCACTCCCTCAGCAGCATCAAGTACATAGCTTTTAGCAGGTGCTTCAAATGTTGCTCCATCTGCAAAATGAAACTCTAGTTTTGGCACCATAGACTCATTAAATCCTGTTGAATTAAAACAGTAATCCATAGGTTCAATGTCCAGTTTTGATTTTGAGAAATTTGACAGAGAATGCTCCAGGGCAGCCATTACAGGTTGATATGCGGGTTGAGTCAAGAATGTTAGGCTTGTCCCAGAGTCGAGGATTACTCCACCTTGGCCGTTCACATTCCATACTTGAGATGGGATTTGCAACATTGTACCTGTTGGAGATTAAACTCAATTAATTAGTAAACGCATCAAAGATCAAACTGCTTGAGCTTTTAGATGATATAATGTAACATGATATTATAGCCGGTAAAGTTCTATGTTTAAGACTCGCTTTCACCCATTCAGGGATAGAGGGAGGAGACTCGTAGAAGACTAAATTTAAGTGAGGTTAAAAGCACTTTTAGACCAGTTATAGCCAAGTTTCATCTTAATTATCAAACTGTTTAAACTTATAGACGAGATAGTAAAATAACATTACCACCAATTGAGATGCCCCTGATGTTTACTGCGTAGAATGAATTGATCTTCCCCAGGACAAGCTCTGTATATTGCATTTTATCTGGTGGAGTCACTGCAGCTTGTTTGTCGTTGCCAAAGACGAGATAACTCGATACATTTTGTTGGCTTAAGTGATCAACCAGACAGTAAGAGAATTTGCCCCCAAATTTCTCAACTGCTTTGTGTGTAAAGGAGTAATTGCTGTAACCAAGTCCTATAACACCATCAGATGTCTCGAAAGTGCCATGGGACGACTTGGTGCATCCAACCAGAACATTGTTTAGTCTTGCCGTTCTTCCATTAGCGAGTCGAATCGTTACTGTTTCATTAGCAAATAGTCCGAGTGCTTCTGATCCATCTGAGTACCTAATATAACCGTAACCAGAACATAACGATTAGTTTCAATCGCGATAATGCTATCTAGTATTAGACTAGAATGGACAGTATAAGTACATGTAATCGTAGGCACAAGGAGACAATGGAGAAGGGCATTGAGAAAGAGAGAAGAGATTTGCAAGTTCAATCTTGCACATTCTTGAGGAACAAGGAATAGTCCTGAAAGAACTCGACCGATCTGGACGGAAATTCCTTCGACCTGACGACTTCTGGTTACACGTGGCACCTTGACATTTATTCCGACACTTCATCCAAGTCAGGTCACTTCCAGTGTCAGCAATCAGCACGAATCTCTGAGCCGGCGTTCCAACCTTAAACGTCACAAAGTATTCTCCGATCCCATAATCTGCACCTGAACGCAATGGCAATTTCCCCAATGCATTCTGATCGTTAGTCACTCCGTTATTCGCTCGAACTTGCCTTCTGATAACAGCACTGCCGTGCTTTACTACCTGCCTTTGTGAAATTGTACGTTGTCGGGTGATATCCCGATGAAGCAGCAATTTAATGTACTCCAGTTGAGTCATATGCTGCATCACATTGTTCTGATTTCTTTGCAGGGAATGGCGGTGAATCAATTCAAATTTGGTTCCAGAAGAGTGTTCATGGCCCTGTGAAATGGCCACATAAAGCAAGAAAATTAATAGAATAAGATTTCCTTTCCGGGTGTAAGTTACCATATTTTTTGTACATGTAACTGCATAAATTCTTGACCAGGAACATGAGCAAGATTTAATAACAAGAGAAGAATATATAGTGATAGTAAGATGTGGCCATGTGGGTGTAATGGCCACGAGGTCAAAGAAACACGTGCACAATTTATTCATAAATAGGTAGCGGCGAGAATTGGGTTAGTTCATGACGGAGAATCGAGTTATTTCACACGTTCATCAATGGGCCTCTCTGGGTGTCTTTTGACACATAGGAAGGAATCGAGGTCAGAATTATTGGATGTCTAGTACTTTAATATAATGTTAAACTGTCTCATTTAAAAGTTTAAATTTTTTTTGTTTTTAAATTCGATCTTCTATATCGAAGAAAACAACAAAGACAAAATTGTAACACTAAATTTCATAACTTTGTCGGTTTTGTTCTTCTTTCTGCTGCATGGTTTCTTCAATACAATATTATGGATGATGGACTTGTCACACAATATGTTGTTGACTATTGCCATTTTGTTAACCATTCTTGTCAGTATTCAATTTTATCCTCTTTCTATCTTCACTGGATAATTCGAGCACGAATTTTAACCGTGTTAGTAACTAAATTGAACTATTGTCAACTATGGGCATGAGCATGTCGTTTTGTTTACGTCTTTACTAATATATATGTAACATTGCATGCAATTTGGTATGGTTATATGCATTTGTAACATTACATATTGTTCGTTTAACAAAGAGACCCGTAAACGCAAGTAACATTGAAATATTGGGCTTATCAATGAACTTGTAGAAATAGAGAACCAAGGTACAAAAGTGTCATAATTTCTTATATGGGTGGACATATTACCCGTAAAACCAATCAACCATCTAGAACCGAGCATACTCACATCGATTTTAGGGTCAGTTTAAAATAAAAATTGTCGGGTCGATTTTTGATGTGGTGCAAACGGAATTAGACTTTAGGGCAAAGTGGGCCCCGCGCAAACAGAAATAAGCAACTTCCCGATTTTTTGAGAAATTTTGGAATTGTTCGTTTTGGGCGAAGTTTTAGTCAAGTTTGAGTAGAAACAAGCCAATGAACAAGACTCATCGGCTTTGCCCCTGATGCAGGGCCAATTTCGAGCACATTCCTTCGTTTATGCATTTTTTTTCCCTTTTTTTTTTTGTAATTTTTATTTTGGGTATATCTCAATCAAATAAATTCATATTTGAATTACTTTTGTTGCGGAACGATTTTGATGACTAGGAGTTTCAAAATCTGCCATTATCTCGATTTTTTCCATTTTTGGAAAAAAATATATTTTTATTATTATGTAATTTCCCGAATTTTCTTAGAATTTTCGCTAAATAAAGCATTGTAAGGCCTTTGAGACGGTATTGATTGAAAGAAGTAATAATTTTCTGGAGTCTTTATTCGTTGAAATTCGATGTGAGATTTTTTTATCTTTCCTATAAGCTTCCACTACGTCAGTTTTAAAATTGGGATTTCATCCAACCTAAAATGTCAATTCGATGATAGTTCTATGTCCGAACCTGACCTCTTTTTCAAAAAACTAGAAGATCATCATATCAACACATGCAAAATATTCGATCCTTCTATTTAAATGCATAACTAATTTTAGTTCTTTTACAACTACATTTATCAATCTTCTATGTTTATGCAAAACCTGCTCTATCATAAACATTGGATTGGTAAGTAATAGAAAGAGGTCCAGTCATGATATGAAAACATCAGCACTTTTGGTTAACATCTTTAACTAAGGTAGTTCAACTATGTTGTCTGCCAATTTCATAAAAGATGAGATGGGTTTTGCTTACAGTACCGACTAGAGCTTGATCATATAGTACACTGAATAAGATTTTAACCTTCTGAATTATGCTATTAGTACAATCACACTTACTTGACAATAATGGTTGACAATGTTCGTGGTGTCAAAATTCGGCCCATTAATTTAAAAAACAGTTTTTAAAATGGATGAATGTAATGTTGTTAGTGTTGTCAACCAATATTGTCGAACTATATTGTACATATAACACGATTCTAACTTTTTTTCTTCTTCAATACTACTAAACATACCATGAGGGAACTCGGCCTGTTTCGAATCCTAGAAACAACGAGAAATGAAATTGGAGTGTAGTCACGATATTTAAAATTTTATACACCAATATTTCCACGCGAGTTAACTTGTACCACATGCAAATCTGGACTTCTGAAATCTGATTCACCCGATATGAAAGATGCAGTTGGCAAATCCATGTTCAGCATTTGCCTCTTTCGTTCTGGTGAAGATCCTTCTGGAGGGAATCCTACCGGAATCTCATAGGAGGTAAGGCAGCTTTCAGTTGAACGAACAGCCTGTTGAGTACGAACTTCGGGAGACACTAGTTCAGGGCATTGGATTTCATTGGTAGATGATGATTTGCACGATCTAAGTAGATTACGGGAAGCGCTAGGGATTGACTCGGTTCCTTTCCCTTGATAACCCTCTCCATCATCATTTACCACTGCAGATCCAATAATTTGATCGACCAGCATCTTGCAGGCTTGCTCCAGCATGGCCATATACCTTCTCTCAGCATCTTGACGAATTTGCAAATGTTTTTCAGCCTGTGTAAACCATGGCAAAGATGGATTCAGCCGACTGGAGCAAAGGTTTGCAGCTAGTTTAGAGAATATCTCGGTGTAATATTTTGGACTAACCATTAATCCCAATTACAGGAGCAAAATGCAAAACACAAACATGCACGAAGAAATACACAGATTTAAAGTGGTCCACCCTCGATGTGAGATTAACATCCCCTAGCAGCTGCAAGATTTCACCATTACAAATAACTCTTTATGCATGTAGGAAATTTAGGGTGACATAAATTGTGTTTAGAATGCCTAATATACACCTGACCCCAAATACACCTATAAAAAGTTTGAGGTTGAGAAGTTATACGTACAACATGATTAAGCTCTAGTTAGTCAAATATGAACTATTGTCCAGTATTTCAAAATGACTTAAAAGGTTGATTTTCTTGAAATATTGAAAGGTGGATGAGAGGGGGCTTACTTCAACTTGCAAGTGCAGTTTGCTTTGAACTTCCATATGTGCTCTTAATGCCTCCTTGACTTCATAACCCCTAGACATATGATCCAAACATTCAAAATGGTTATCAAACTTCAATCGTTGCAACAACTTGAAGCAATGCATGTGTTATATACTTCTTAAACACGAATAAAAATTCTTACTCCGTCGTGTCAGAATCTGGCAAGTTTTGAGGACTGCTTGAACCAGGGGTATCCAGAAGGTATGAAGCGGAAAGGCCTTCCATTTGGCAGGTAAAAGGTCAGTCGGAAATTATGGATACATAAATGCAAGAACTGCTCTTAGAAACTTTCCAAGCAAAACCTCTCTCCATACAATAATCAAATTCTCTCCATTTGAGGATGGGAGAGCGGGGATTAATTCTCTGGATATTTTTATCTTCACATATTTTTCCATTTTTCTTTCAGGGAAATAATATTATGAGGCTGTTATGCAATATAGTCACCTATATATCTCTATCAAATTTACACATTATGCTCTAAATAATTAGGAGGGATTCAAAGCAGCTAATAAGAAGTTACACAAAGAGATGGCTATGGAAAAAACTGGACGTACAATCTTTTGAAGCCTCGCCAAGATCTTTCCCCTGTTGCTTACCCATTCTGTATTTCTGTAACAAGATATGATATTACGCTGAATTGCAAGCTCCAAAGAGATTACTTTTAATAAAAGGAAAGCAAACCTGGAGATGACTCTTCAAATGAAACAGAGTCAGTCCCTTAACACCCATTGTTCGCAGTAAAGCCTTTGGGGTAGCTTCTGCAAATTTTGATGTGTTCATACAAGTCAAACAATTTAAATTCCTATTCAGAACACATTTATTATATCAAGTTTCACTCCGTAATCCCAAGAAATCAAGTTTGCCTTAGAAAAAAATTAATGATTAATGTCAACTCAAAGCACATTCATCAGTATCGTACATGAAAAGGTGTGCTTTCAGGAGTACAACCACAGACCACACAAACTGTTTGGTAGATTTATAACAGGAAGAACTACTGATTGAAAATATCGTTAAGGTGATCGCTTGCCTAAGCATCCTAAATGCCAAATGGCTTATGACTAAAATCTAGTTGAGTTATCAGCAGAGGTCGGAAATCACTTATTTAACCATATACTACAACATGCCTAATTTCAAGACTAACTGGAATGCTAGAATCCCTCCTTGCCAAGTTGAATGTAGCAGAAAGTGTAGCATCCTTCTAAATTTTTTGTTGTTGTGTGAGCACACGGTGTGATGATCCAGGAGATGGGGGCAGGAAGCGGGACTACAGCAAGAAAAATACTTCTAATCTTTAATGCTGCCTAGTGGCATATACTAGGACTTGCCTAATTTCACGACTAACCGGGCTTTTTAGAACCATTCAACTGTTGGGTATTATGATATCAAATAAACCCAGGGCTATGATGAATAAATCGGGTCTGCTTTTATTCATAGGCTTTGTTAGAAGCTCGAGGATTGAATGTTTAATTACATAGGCCCAAAACCACAATTGGTAGCCGAGAATTGAAGACGGACTTTGTGGTTTTGGGTTTGTGATCTGAGCACTGATTCATCTACTTTTGGTGCCAAATTGATTGAGATCCACAGGGGATTGATTTACATTCATAGTACTTTGATTTCAAATTATTCAATTATTTAGAATTGAAGGTGTTGATTTTATCTACACACTGTTCATGTGTACTTCATTAGGAAAAGGAAGCTTAAATTTTTTTATCCGGTTGTCCTACCATTTGTAAGAAAAATACATAAGAGTATTCCAATATTTCAGGCACAACAGTGAGAGAGAGATCACACTTTCGAAAATAGAAGGGAACAATAAAGAAAAACATACATAGATGTGTCAATACATATGTATACTGCATTTGAGAAGTTTTGAAAATGGCCGATGGAGCAATGATAGACGAGATTTTAACTACTTTTTCTTATTTCATTAAGCCGTAAAACTATTTTTCATTGCCCAGAAAACAATCTAAAATAGAAAAAATGAACTATTTCCAGAAGCACATTTATACAAAAAGTAACAAAAACAATATAGCGATCCAATTTAATAAACAAGAAAAATACTGAAAGTAATCAGCAAACACAAAAAGGTTTTTTAAAAAAACCAACATTTTCAGCTAATGAATTAGAAATCAAAAGTTTGGAAGAAACACAAATCTAAAGAAAAATACTGACTGGTTGCGCCACCAAGTTGAGCAACAGCGTCAACAAAGCGTTCATGAAGGTCGACCGTCCACCGGAGTCGGGGTTTTTGGTCGGAGGTGAGGACCAAACATGGGTCTCCACCACCCATTTGGCCATAACCATCGCTGTTTGTCCCCTGAATATTTTCTTGAATCAATCTTGAAAACATGGAGATGGGGTCTTCAATGAATGTAAAAAAGACAACTTTTTGTACAGAGATCTCAGCTTCTTTTTCAACTGCTTAGTAATGAAGAGACTACTTTTTTCAATGAAAATTTGTTTGTTTGCTGCAGAAAGTAGAGAGAAAGGATGGAATACTGGACAAGACTGCAATGCGACTTCCCGGTCAGTTGCTTTGTTTCTGATACTGCCCTCTCCTGTCCTATTCACTCAGATTCGAAATAAACTCGTCACGGGTCAATAGCGAGTTTATTTTTCTCTATATTCAACTGCACGTAACTGGAGAAAACCGTACAGAGGTGCAACTTGGCTATGTTTAATTGTTAAAAGTAACACTCTAGCCACACTTTTTAATTTTCATCTTGCACCACGTTTTTATTACATTTGATGTTATTAACCTTTGTTTATTATAGCGCTAATGTCCTCACTTTTTCATTTTATTTTTAATTTTTCATTAATTAGTTCATTTGATAACGGTATACGTCGGTTGGGACGGTATACAAAATATTTTTTTGTCAATCATATTTTTAATTAGCACATAACATCTCCATCTTTCATTATTATTACGAAAAACGTCACTGCATTTTTTTTTTTTTCACCGTTGCGCAAAATGTCATTTTCATTTATTTTTTCAATTTAAAAACCATGAAATGATGAATATAACATTTCTATTTAAATAAAACAAAAACAAAAAGAATAAATTAATTGTAACTATAGTCCCAAGTTTTTTTAAAAGTGCAAATAAATCTCAAATAAATTATTAAAAGGGTAATTAATACATGATGTCAGATGTCCTTATTTTTTTACCGTTATTGTGAAAAATGACCATACCTTTTTTTTTTTTTTTTTTTTTTTTTATCATTTTCACCCTTAATTATACATTTGATTATGTAAACCATCATTTCCATTCAATTTTCCAGTAAAGAACTGTAAAATAATATATATACTGTCCAATTTAAATAAAAAATATATTTTTTAATTTATAATTTTTTAATAATTTATTTGAGACTTGTTTACTCTTTTAAATAAATCTAATTGGGACTCGTTTGCACTTTTAAAAAAAATCTAATTTTTAATAATTTATTGGGGACTCTTTTAAACTTTTAAAAAAAATCGGGACGGTGGTTGCAATTAAGTCTTTAGCTTTTTTTAAATAGAAGAATATATCCGTCATTTCACAACTTTTTATTGAGGAATTGAATGAAATGGATAGAAATAAGGGAAAATTGCAGCCCCGATCCCAAATCTTTCAGTTTGTTGCAGATTACACCCAAACATTTAATTTTTGCGGCTGAAGTCCCAAACCTTTATATGTAATTGCAGTGTCAGTCCCAAACCTTTAATTTTTCGATTGAAGTCCCAAATCTTTATATTTAATTGCATCGTCGATCCAAAACCTTTCATTTTTGTTGCGGATTACAGTAAAATCGTTCATTCCGTTCATAAAACCGTTAGTCAACGTTGAACAGTAATTTTGACTTGAAAAAATTGCAGCTCCGATCCCAAACCCTTCATTTTTGTTGCGGATTACACTCAAACCTTTAATTTTACGGTCGAAGTCCCAAACCTTTATATGTAATTGCAATGTTGGTCCATTCACGCATTTCGTCCATAAAATCGTCAAACAACGTTAAAAAAATAATTATGACTCAAATGACAACTTAATTGATGGGCAAAATTGTCAAAACAAGTTATCCAAACAAATATATTTGTCTTCTTCAAATCTTTCAATATTTTTACAGCAACAACATTTTCATAATCGATAACAATTCGATCCGATTTGTTATAATAATTGAATCGGTAAATAATTTTTATGGCATATTATTTGTCACTAAAATAAATAAATGAGAAAATAAAAATAAATAAACCGAATTTGGTACTATAATTTGTATGTATTATTAAATAATTTTTAGATTAATTAAAATTTTAAAATAATATTAAAATAAGAAAAAATATTTTTATGTATTTTTATACCTAGATTTTGTCTATACTCGTTTAATCAGAAACATTCACTCATCGCAATGTATTAAGCTTTTTAGAACATCGTATACGCACGGATTGGCTTTTTAAAAATTATTAATTTTTTTTTCTTATTTTAATATTATTTTTAATTTTTGATCAATCTAAAAATTATTTAATCATACATACAAATTATAATACCAAATACAATTTATTTATTTATTTTAGTGACAAATAACATGCTATAAAAATAATTTATCGATTCGATTATTATAACAAATTGGATCGGATTGTTATCGATTATGAGAATGTTGTTGTTATGAAAAGATTGAAAGATTTGAAAAAGACAAACATTTTTGTTTGGATAGCTTGTTTTGACAATTTTTCCCATCAATTACGTTGTCATTTGAGTCAAAATTGTTATTTCAACATTGATTGACGATTTTATGGACGAAATGCATGAAATGGACAAACGTTGCAATTACATATAAAGGTTTGGGACTCCGGCCTTCAAAATTAAAAGTTTGAGTGTAATCCGCAACAAAAATGAAAAGTTTGGGACCGGAGCTGCAATTTTCCGAGTCAAAATTACTGTTCCGATGTTGACTAACGGTTTTATGAACGAAATGAACGGTTTTACTATAATCCGCAAGAAAAATGAAAGGTTTGTGACCGACGCTGCAATTACATATAAGATTTGGGACTTCGACCAAAAAATTAAAGGTTTGGGACTGACGCTACAATTACATGTAAAGGTTTGGGACTTCGGCGTCAAAAATTAAAGGTTTGGGTATAATCTACAACAAATTGAAAGGTTTGAGACCGGGGCTGCAATTTTCCCTAGAAATAATGGTTTGTGCAATTAAATGTGTAATTAAGGGTGAAAATGCCAAAAAAAATAAAAAGGTATGAACATTTTTTTAATAATAGTGAAAGTTAAGGACATTATGTGCTAATCACATTTTTAATAGACCTATTTGGGCTTTTCAAGAAAAATTTGGGACTATAGTTGCAATTAAATTTTTTTTTTTTTTTATAAAGAGAATGGTATATTCGTCATTTCACAATTTTTATTGAGAAAATGGATAGAAATGATTTTTTGTGCAATGAAAAGTGGAAATTAGGGTAAAAAAAATGTCAAGAAATGAAAGGTAATCACGTTTTTCACAATAACAGTAAAATGTGGGACGTTATGGTCTAATTACCTTATTTTTAAATATAATCTATAAAAAAGTTTGATAAATATTTTTTCCTCGTTTCAATATACGGAATATTATGACAGAAATCTTTATTAACAACGAGATTTACTAATTAATTGAATGTTAGACATAAAAATTCAATGAAAAATTAAGAAGTTCAGCGCTACAAGAAGCAACGTTTGAATTTATGCATAAGTGCTATGATGCATATTTGAGATCAACTTATTCATGTGGAAGAAAATTAGAAATGGCCTCCAACTTAAATGGTGTGGATATAGATTTTCAAACTTCAAAAGCGATAATATAGGTCTTTTAACTTATTTATGAATTGAAACGGACTAACGGGGTAGGGCGTGGCTAGGACGCCTTGAAATTTCCGAAGTCGAGGTGAGCTTAGGGAGGATTAGATACATCCTCATTTTATCGCAATGTTTACTTATTTATTTAGAGGATGTTTGGTAGCGATTAAGAGCGTGCCTGTTGGCAATTTTCATCAGATTTTGAACAGAAATGTGACCATTTTTTTCAACCAGCAGAGCCCACATGTGAGACAAACATTCAACAACGGCTGCTAAATTTAAAAAGTAACGGTACAAAAGGGTTTTTTTTGGTTGAAAAAGTTGTACCAGACACAGGCTAAAATCGAATTAAAATTGAAAAAGCTAGCCGTCATTGTTGACTTTTATTAGACGAGTGAAATCCAACAACAGTTATATTTTCAATTTTAATTGAATTTTGAGCTATACCGAACACGCCCTTAGTTATTATCAATCATGATTTAAATTGTAAAATATGAAATAAAATAATTAAAAAATCAAGATGGGATCGAGATGTGGATTTCCAGCCTCATTTAGACGGTGCAAACAAGGCAGGTTAATTTGCCATCCCTACATTGGGATTATAAAGTTGGACTCAACTTTAAAAAATGTTTTTTTTTTATTCGAATTTGGAATTTCACTTAATAGTTAAAACAATGACAGTTCAAAAATTCACCAAATACAATTAATAAGTCAAATCCTTGTGTAAATTAGGTTGGAATTGGCAATCCTTCTCCCACTGTAAAATCTGAAAAACGCCTAAACATAACCTTGCAGTGTTTCTTCTTCCAACTAACAAAACTAAAAAATTCACCAACAATTACTTCATGGGTTTTTCTTATAGAAATTTTCTCTTATTTTCTAATCAATTCTTCCACGACATGACAAAGCAGATTACAGTTCGACAGGTTTGGCAATCTAATTTTAAGGACGAATTCCACTTAATATATCAAGTTCTTCGTCGATTTCCGTACGCATCGATGGATACGGAATTCCCCGGCAAAGTTTACCATCATCCTAACCATTATTCTTCTCTCTCTCTCCATCATGAAGAAAATGTAGGTGCTATGAAACTAATTCAACTCGACCTATGATTTTTTGATGAAAAAGCGATCTCATGGAATGGAAGTTTAATTTCCGTGAATTTGATGTCGATAAAGATCTCCAAACCTCAGATTCTATCGCATTGCTCAAGCGCCAAGATATTGATTTCTCGAAGAGCAAGCGAGCGGGAATATGTTCCTTTCACTTTGCCAAGTTGTTTGTGGCATCTGGATTTGTGAAGAATATTATAAATTGTATATAATAAACTTGTTTCTATTACAAAGTAAAAGACCCTATTTATAGGGTTACAAATAACTGTAAAAGGAAATAAATATAAAAGGAAATATTAAGCAATCTACTAATAAGGAAAGTAATCCTACACTAAAAGGAAATATTATAATTGTAATATTTGACGATCTCTGAAATCTTATTCAATATTCTTGACATCCCCCCTCAAATTGATGTTGGTAAAATCATCAATTTGTAATCATGAATTGACGACGCTGACAATACTTATGCCCACGAAGAAGAAATCCAAATCAAAGCAACCAACGACGAAAAGTACTGACGACGAAAGACCAAGAACAACAAAGAACCACTCCAAAACCACTTCAAGAACACTCCAAAGAAACGAGAACCAAAAATAAACCAAATTTTCAATCCCATCAACTGGGCCAAACTGCAAACCAAATTTCCAGATGAACTAGACCAAATTCCAGATGAACTGGACATATACTAAACCAAATTCCAGATGAACTGGACCAAATTCCAGATGAACTGGACATACTAAACCAAATTTCAGATGAACTGAACCAAATTCCAGATGAACTGGACCAAATTTCAGATGAACTGGACATACTAAACCAAATTTCAGATGAACTGAACCAAATTCCAGATGAACTGGACCAAATTCCAGATGAACTGGACATACTAAACCAAATTTCAGATGAACTGAACCAAATTCCAGATGAACTGGATATAATAAACCAAATTTCAGATGAACTGGACCAAATTCCAGATGAACTGGACATACTAAACCAAATTTCAGATGAACTGAACCAAATTCCAGATGAACTGGATATAATAAACCAAATTCCAGATGAACTGGACATACTAAACTAAATTCCAAATAAACTGGACCAAGTTCCAGATTACCAAAAACTGAAGAAACTCCAAACAAACTGCAGAAACTGAGTTGTGGCTACCGAAATGTGATGCGACTTTGTAGTGATACATCCGAAAAGAAAATAAAAAAGAAAAACATTGGTAGCCGGACGAGCGGCTCAAAGCCGCTCGCCGGAAACGAAATTCAAAGGTTAATTTGTTTAGGATCGAAACTGCTCTGATACCATGTGAAGAATATTATAAATTGTATATAATAAACTTGTTTCTATTACAAAGTAAAAGACCCTATTTATTGGGTTACAAATAACTGTAAAAGGAAATAAATATAAAAGGAAATATTATGCAATCTACTAATAAGGAAAGTAATCCTACACTAAAAGGAAATATTATAATTGTAATATTTGACGATCTCTGAAATCTTATTCAATATTCTTGACAGGACTTTCGATGGCCCGACATGGGTAAACCAAAATCCGACGTTGGTAACTTTTCAAGCACGTATGATTATAGATTCTCGGTAAAAAAATTGCCGAATGATCTATTGGAGATTTCATGAAATTCATACAGATGTATTTTGGTATAAAGGTGTTCGACATGAAGCAGATAAAGAGATTTCATCGGGTTAACGGCGGCCATGATCGGGTCGCAAAGAGTTTGAACGTCGGGTTATGAGTCTTTCTTCATAGTTGTTGATTTTCGTAGAGTCAAATATTAAATCATCATAGTATTAGGAACTTGTTAGTTCTTGATTTTTACATCTTTTTCTTACGCATTTGCTAATAATCTTAAATTCATCAACTAAATTTACGAAAACCCTAGTTAAAATCCTGTGTGTTGAATTCGATAAAACATGTGATTTCCAAATGAGTAACTTTTAAGCACAGCCAAACATCATGTTTCCATCGTGTAGAAGATGAACAAAGACAACAAATACACAGCCTCTACACTTATGTAACTATTTAGTTATACGGGGCCAATGATTACAATGTGAGTGACTCGAAAATGAAATTAAAGAAGTTAACACGGAGCAAAACTATGCATAAAATATAAAGAATCATGTAACTAGCAGCATTGCATTGTTAAAGATCGATGAGATCAAACATAGTCGAGAGTGCACGGACCTGTGAACTAAACGCACAGTGTCATCGGAAAGATAGGAGAAATTGTAGAACATTTATGGATTGATGTTGCACTCTCGCAAATATAGGTGATTGTAGTCGACATATTTTGCCCAATAATTCCGAAATTTTGATATGCTGATCTCGAGCCATGGTTTCAAGTTGCCATTGTAATGTATGACTGCCGCCCGCTCGATTTCCTTTTGAGGCACATTTGGATTATAACCAAGCCCCAAGACGTGCCAAGATTTATCAAGAGTGAGAGTATAATTCCAGAAGGTTATCAAACCAGGTGGCAGAGTTCCCAATTTCCATAAAAGTCTCTCGTGATTCTGATGACAAAAAAATCGATAAAATTAGTGCTTGGAAACACAAAAACATCATAGTAATGTTTACACACGAAACAAATATAATTCTCTTACCAGATTTTGCCATCTGTGGTACACGTCCGTGATATTCTGCTTCCTCCACTGCTTCAGATCAAAGATATTCATTCCAAATGCCCAACCACAAGCACGAGGATCAAAAGTTTTCGAAATAAGAGGATTTGAAAAATTAAGGTAACGATCAAAGCGATGAAAGCTTTCTCTACACGTCTCAACCACCCCAATCACCTTCCCCTTTAGATCAAGTGACCAAAGAGCCGTGAGATCCTTTTGGACCACAATATCATCATCTAAGAACAATACCTTGTTGAGCTTCGGGAAGATCTCTGGGAGGTAAAAACGGAGATGATTCATGATAGAGAGGTACTTGGGATTTCTGAATTTCAAGTTTGGATCGGATTCAACACGACGACTCTTGAAGTAATAATCAATCATGGACGAAGAACCCAACTGTTTAAGAACTGGACTGTAACTCGAATTCAACCATGTAAATTCCTCAACATTTTGAACCTGTATTGTAGCTTTGCCTGGTGGATTTGCCAAAAACCACATCTTCATTGCAGCGTAGTTGAGCCTGTCAGTGACGATGTGGAACACATGGTTTGAAGGATCCTGCTCAGGATCACGCAAGAATTTAACATCAAATTTTGGAAACATTAAACTTGAAGTAGAACAGGAATCAAAACAAGATCTATATGTTTCTTCAACCTTCAAATGAGTCAACTGAAAACTTAAAAGTGAATTTTCAAAATTAATTAGTCCTTTTACCTTTGCATGAGTTATTGTTGAGTTTACGACGACTGCTGCTGCCAATATATTATCCGAAAATAGGGCATAATGGTATAGCTTGGGATCTACTAATTTTTCTTCATTTGGAAAATGCCGTCGAGAAGAATTTAACATGAAAAACTCTGTTGATAGGCGCAAAGGAAGACAGTGAAGTCCTTTAGGAACTGTTTTGGCAGTTAAATGGGTCAAAAACAAGGTCTGCTTCTTGTGAGCTTGGAGTTGCTCTTCAGACGAATGAAGCATTGCGCGTAGCTTCTTCACCACAGCAGCACAATCATCTTGTATTTGCTTCCCTTTCGACAAAGTTTGCTCCATTGCTTTGAACTTCTCGTTGGCACTGTAATTAGAGCACGACAAGTGTTAATTTACAATAACAAAAGAAAGAAGAGGTGGTTTACATCATTTCATGAAACTCCAAAGAAACGAAAGGAAAAGAATAATGAACCTCAATAAGACTTACTTTTTTGGTAGCTCGGAATCCTTGGTGGCATCCCCAATTGCTCGTAGGACTTCCTTCATACGCAAACGGAGCTCTCTTATAAAATGGGGATTGTTTCGAGTGGCAACGAGGGAAAGATAAACCTTTGCTCTAATGAGCTGATCCTTAAGATGACGAACACGTGCATCCAGCAAAACGGTTGGTTCATTCTCTTTTTCAGTCGTAGTCTTACCTCGTTCTCTTCTACTATCTTTGGTAGACCTTCGGGAAGAATGTTGCACATGTTTTATTTCCTAACAAAAACCCCATAAAAGAAAGAGAAAAAACGTAACTTTAGATGCTAGTCAAAGTCTACTTCACATCTCCTAAATAAAAACAAACTATAAGAGCAGAAATCTAAGAAGCCAACCTACAAAAGAGGCTATAACAAAAACTACTACTATATACCAACCATGGTTTCAATTATTAGGTCATTGTAAAATACAGACATAAGAATTAACAAACCCAATTTAAATAATCAATGAAGACAACCCCAAGTTTACAGGGAACAAGGTTTAGTTGTGGTCTACACAAAACATAAGGGAAAGTTTATACCTTTAGAAGAAACTAAATATAAGTCCCAAATCTTAAAATGATGGACACATGAATTTTGAACAATAGGCATTAATATGACAGCAGAAAAAATCAGAGAAAAAAATAACTAGATATAATTAAACCTTTCCTCCAGAGGAATTGCCCAATACGTGCTCGGAATTTTGTGAATTATTTTCTTTCTCGGGATCAATTTTTGCTCCATCACTTCCCTTTTCCCCAACTAATTCATTTTTCTTTGAACTTTCCCTATCAGTCCGAGCTTCATGCACCGTATCAGTCACCAGTCGTATCGGATTCCTGTCCACAGCTTGCTTGTTGCCGTCACTAGTGCTCAATGATTCTAGCAAATGCCAATAACATTATTAGATGGCATTTTAAAACTTGAATAAATATGACAAAAAAATCGACTTAATTCAATTCCAAGATAATGGTTTAAATGGGAACCTTCGGTGAGTTGTCTTGTGATTCGTGAATTCTCCCGGATCGAATCATCAGAATAATTTAAAACAGATTGAATTGAATTATCAGAATAAATATCCCCCAATGGTTCTTTCAGTATTGCAGACGACTCCTATGAAAATGCACAGAAATTACAACAAATCAGAAGAGTAAAGATCTGAAATTTCCATTAAAACAACCAGAGAATAAAAAGAAAAGGAAAATCAAGAATCAAAACCTGAGGTAGTATATTTAAATGACTGATTTCACTACCAAATGTCTGCAATAGAAAATCCAATAATTCAAGAACAGAAAAAAATAAAATCTTTACCCATCCAAACAAGGGAAAAAATCAGAACTTACAAAGGATGAAACTTCTTCAAGAAATTCATTCCTAGCTGCAAGAAAAACAGAAACCAAACGGATCTCTTAACATAATTCAGAGGAAAATTGAGAAGAAAAAGAAGATGAAAAGGGAAATTACAAGAAGGTGAAGTGTAATAGGTTCCAAGATTATTAGTGTAAAGAACAATAGAAGCAAGAACCGCAGTCATCAGCAAGAAAAGAACTGATTTTCTCAGCTTCATCTTCATCTTTCAATCTTCAAGGTCGAAAATTAAACATACAGACACATCTGCAACATGAAATTGAAGATACCCAGAAAAAATAAAATGAAACAAATTGATCAAATCAAGCTTTAATCCAAGATTCGATTCTAGAAATGTAAACTAAATAGAACCCAGTAAATTGCGTGAATGATATGAGGTCTTAAAATGGAGTGTACATCTGTAAGAAGAATCTTTCTAATATTTACAGCAAAATAAACAGCTTAGAAAAAGTGGGCAAAAAAACCAACAGAAACAATGATTTTTTCAAAACTTTGAGTCCAAGATATTTTGTAAAAGGAATAATTAAGAAGAGAGAGAGAGAGCAAAAATCTGATTAAAAGGTTTGAGAAAGGACAGAGAAGAAGGGTTACACGCTTTTACTGTCACTGTGCGTGCTTTGATCTCAGTAAACTTGTAATCAAACTATGGGAAAATTTTCAAGGCTAATCAAATGAAAATTTATACAAAATCATTTTATGAGTGGCGCAGAAATTACTCGTGACGAAAAGGGCCAGTTAAACGCGGAAATAATGGGGGCTACAGTGCAAGATTCTTTTACCTTTTCTTTGCCTTCTTTGACTTACATCTTCATTTATCGATTTACTTTAGCATATATAACTTTCGGCAAGCGGCAAGCCCCGTGATAATTAAAATCAATTTTTTAGTAAGAGCTCGTTCGATACCGATTAAACTCTAATAAAAATTAAAAATATGGTCGTTATTTGGTTCCATTCGTCTAATAAAAGTCAACAGTAACAACTAATTTTTCAATTTTAATCAAATTTTAATTTCTCCCAAACGGACTCTAAATATAAATGATTTAAAGTATAAATAGATAAAAATGTTTAATGAATGAATAGGTTGAGGGATTATAAAAAATTATAAATATAAACTAAAGATGAGCTAATTAATTTTTTTATTGCAATCCTTATAATAGTCACGCCTTGTAAAAATAGATTGACGGACAAGCCCTCTTATTGCAATGTATTCGATGGTCTATTCAAAGGATTCGAAGTTTTAGAATGTGTTTCGTTGTTAATATCAACCCAACCTCCTCCTCTTTTATTTTTTAGTTTTTGACATATGAACCCACCACCATTACCCATGAGTACGCTCTGGGTAAACCTCGATCAATGTGTAGTAGCGCACAAATCACACAGGAGAGATAAATCGCACTAGGCAAGCTTGGTGCAACGAGCTCGACCGATGAAATATTGTTAGGGGATTTGAACTCGTGACCTTCAGCCTTTGCGTTCACTTACTCCATCCACTCGTGCTTGTCCAATGCGATTTATCTCTCCTGCGTGATTTGCGAGCTACTACACATGGAACGGGATTTACCTAGTGCGTACTCACGGGTAGCGGCTGTTGGTTCATACATAAAAATAAAAATAAAAATAAAAAAGGAGGAGGTTGGGTTTATATCAACAACGAGACACATTCTAAAACTTCGAATCCTTTGAATAGACCATCGATTACATTGCAATAAGAGGGCTTGCCCATCAATCTATTTTTACAAGACGTGACTATTATAATGATCACAATAAAAAAAATTAATTAGCTCATCTTTAGTTTATATTTATAATTTTTTTTATATTCACTCAACCTATTCATTCATTAAACATTTTTATCTGTTTATACTTTAAATCTGATACAGGATGTCATTCATAGTTATGCAAAATGGCTAAGTCACATGTGATATGCAATCCACGTAGAGCACCACATGAGGTCGTCTACCACCAGGAGACCGTCTACCTACATGAGGTTGTCTACCACCCCCTATGAGGTCGTCTACCTACATGAGGTTGTCTACCATCCTCATGAGGTCGTCTACCACCAGGAGACCGTCTACCTACATGAGGTTATCTACCACCCTCCATGAGGCCGTCTACCTACATGAGGTTGTCTACCATCCCACATGAGGTCGTCTTCCACCAAGAGACCGTCTACCACCCCCCATGAGATCATCTACCTATATGAGGTCGTCTATCACCCCCCATGAGGTCTTATACCTACATGAGGTTATCTACCACCCCCATGATGTCGTTTATCACCAGGAGACCGTCTATCTACATGAGGTTGTCTACCACTCCCCATGAAGTCGTCTACCCCCATGAAGTTGTCTACTATCATGAGGTCGTCTACCCCCATGAGGTTGTCTACCACTCCCTATGAGGTTGTCTACCACCCCCATGAGGCCGTCTACCCACATGAGGTCCTCTACAACTATGAGACCATCGACTGCCACAAGACCCTCTATATTCACGTAAACCGCCTACCACCTTGAGGTCAATACTATACTTAACCATATAAATGGCAATGAGTAGGACGGAAGCCACCTAACAGCGAACGTGGACACAACCGCTTGACGAGTGGGGGTCATCACGCTAGAACGTGGGGAAAGTGGAAAGGATTACGTGGAACACGTGGCACCTTTAACTGCCGAACACGTGTATAACAACATATGCTTATAAATACCTCCAAGATGAGAAATGTATGGCTTCTTAAAACCTGAACTACGTGAATTCATACTATACACTTTCCTTACTTCTCTAGAATCAGAGACTAATTCTCACGTCGGAGGTATAACGGGGGAGAGAGCCTCGACCTCTTTTTGCAGGTAGCAACCGTTGATTGGAGTAGTCGGAGCACCGTACCATTTCAAAATCATTTATATTTAGTAAAAAAATGATTTTAATTATCTTGGGACTCGCCGAGAGTAATATATGCTAAAGAAAGTTGATAAATGAAGATGTGAGTCAAAGAAGGCAAAGAAAAGGTAAAAGAATCTTGCACTGTAGCCCCCATTATTTCCGCGATTAACGGCTCTTTTCGTCACAAGTAATTTCTGCACACACTCATAAAATGATTTTGTATAAATATTTAATATATATATTTTAATTCATATTTAAATCATATTCTTATTATATAATATAAATTTTTCTATATAATATTAATATTGATAATTACTATTTTAAAAATAATATATATTTTCATTTTAATAAATAATATTATTTTATATTTTATTTATAATTATTATATATTTTACAAATTTTATAAATTTTCATTTGATTAGCCTTAAAATTTTTCCCATAGTTTGATTACAAGTTTACAGAGATCAAAACACGCACAGTGACAGCAAAGGCATGTAACCCTTCTTCTCTGTCCTTTTGAGCCTTGTCAAAATACATGGTCTTAAGCAATCTTTTAAGCAACCTTACGTTCAAGTCGGTTTTCACACGCCTCAAACAAAGAACTTATGCAAAGATTATCAAAATCAATCTGTAGAAAGAAAATCTCAAACTACAAGAACACTAAATCAATAGAAAATACAAAAATTAAGCAACATGAATACATGGATTCTTGTAATTAGACTAGTGAATGCATGTACGTTGCACATGTAATGGGTTATGTAATGTAAATAATAATGTTGAATTTTGATTTTGTCGGATTTCAATGAAACTTGCTTTGAACAAATATTATATTTAAACTATATAAATTGTGTCCATAGGTATTTATATTGTTGCTTTGAACAAATATTAAATCCTTGAGAACAATTGGAGGTTGATTCATTTTAGCAGGAACGGTTGTGTCAAAATTGAAAATCCCATTTCCGAATGATATAGTTTTAACCAATAAAAATGACATAGATCTACGACAGTCCCATTGAAGATCAACAGAATTTCATGACACGAAAACATGTACATTTTTTTTCCCTTAATGAATGAATGTGGTTAAAACAAGTACTAGCCAAGGGGTGGGTAACGAAAAATAAGTTTAACACCATTTCAATGTCTTGCAGGGAGATTTACAAAAAAAGATATATCTTGCAAGGAGATTTACAGAAAAACTATGTGAGAATTGGTGGGTGGTCATTCGGTTTTAACCACAATTCCCAAGGCTCGGCTAACAGCCTGACTTAAAAACGGCTCGACTTATATGGTCATTCGGTTTATGAACAGTAACTCAAACTCCCTCTTTTATATTTAGTTAGATATAATGCAATTCAAATATGAACCTCTAAACTTTGTTCAACCCAACATCAAGAGGCTGATCAACCACAGAGCTCCAAGTGCAATCCACTGAATCAAGATCATCATCAACTTTGAATTGCCATAAATCATCATCAAACTTGTTCTCATCAACAAATTTTTGATCTGACAAATTCTGAAAACAAAATTGATCAAAATCTGGTGTTGAAGTGGAGGGGAAATTCATCAACATATGAACAAGAAGGTGCAAATGCATCTTCCAATTCAAAACTTTCATCCCCTTTAAAGATTCTCACACCCTCTTTGGGCCAAGGGAAATAAAAAACTCCAATCTCATCAAAATATTCATAGCCCTTCTCCCTTTTATCAAAATCAAACTCGCCGAATTCGGGTTTCTTCTCTTGATGTCTTTCTTTGTTTTCTTCGTCTTCTACTTCTTCTCTACTTCTTTTCTTGTTTCCCCTTTGCATTGCTAAACAGACACCAAAAATCAAAATAACTTTAAATGAACAATTTGATCTATATGAGCTCAAACAAACAATCCGACCTGTTAGAATATGATACCATTTTTGTCATTAGTGTTCTAACTTTTGGGGCAATGATGAAATGGCCCAATCTGCTGGAAATATTTTTGAAGAAAACCATTGCCCGATAACACATAAGGACTGGCCTAAATACCCGACCTCAATTCACTACCACTTGGAGCTGCTCTGGCCGTTGGATGGGGATTGAATCAATGGTGATGGCTTAGGCTATTTATATCAGCTGAACCGTCCCTAGAAGCCCTAATTTCTCTCGTTTTCTCCGTGATGAGTCTGGGTTGTTCTACCTTCGATTTTCTTCGTGATTCTCTCTTCTTTTCTATGTAATACTCAGTGTTGGATTAAAAATTCAGGTTTTAATCTTCAATCTTGGTGATTGTGCGCCTTCGTGGTCTTTGGAGAGGGATTTCTGTTGTTGGCAGTGTGGTTTTTTCCTTCGTGTCATTGAGTAGCCGTGTAGTAGTTTGATTAGGGTTCTTGGTGTGGTTTGAGGCTGTTCTTGTGTACAAAAGGGTACAATGAATTTGTTTCTGAGCCATATATGAATAATGGATTAGTTTCTTTATTGTGTTATTAAATCTTTGTTAGTTTCAATTTGATCGATGCTTCCGTTTTCGTATTTTGCCTAACACGACCCAAAATAAATTACATGTTGTTGCTGTGTCAACTCTTCTGGAATTTGGGTCACACAATAAGTGATTTAAAGCAAATTAGAAGTTGCATGCAAATGGACAGCCACTCATGCCTCTAATCAAGCAGATTTAGGACCCTCTCTTTTATCTCTCTAATTTTGTGGGTATAGTATTATGTGTTGTTGGATTTTTTGATACCCAATAAATCCGGACAATAATGTTAAACCGATTTTATAATTTGGATTAGACTTCATAGGCCTCGGCCGATGATTGAAGTGAAATGTCGACACCATAATGAACAAACAATTTCGACTACCTAAGTGGGTCATTTGAAGTAGCCCAATTGTATTGGTGTTGCTCATGACCCAACCCATTACCTTGGACAACTTAAGATTGAAAGCCCACTTAGTTATCTATTGGGCACCTTTGTGGTTGACCTAAAAGCCCATTAAGTTGGCATATTTAGTGGCTTAATTGTCTTGTGTTTGAGCGTGGGAGAAAAAGAGAGAGCCTTTTGAGAGAGAAGAGGAAACCGCCTCTTGCTTTGTGCTTTTTGGTGGTTCTTCCCTTCTCTTCCTCTGCTTGCCTTGGTGGCTGAAAATATTGACACTCTTCTTCTTCACACCAGGTCCTAAGTGGGCTGTCACAAGTTGGAGCAACTGGTTTTGGGTAGTGGTCGGTATTGGAGATTGGGTTGTTGATTTGTGGTTTTTCTGAGCCAGGTTTTGGTGAAATTGGAGGCCCAAATTCTCACACGTGTAGCATATATATATATATATATATACGGTTTGGTTTGGCATCCTATTTTTAGGTTTCTTTCATTCTAAATTGCAAAATCCCATTCAGTATCTTTGCAAAAGCCATAAAAGATGCCAATTTTCTGTTATGTTCTTCCTTGAAATATGATTGGACTTTTGCCACACTTTGTTTTCCAAATATTGTTTTTCATTTTTTTGAAGCTTAAGATTAGACTAAGCAATCGGTGATGATTCATGATTCGTTTTCTTCTCCAAAAATTTTACTTTTCAAAGTTAAATATTAGTTTTAATTTCACATTTCGTAGGGCCCACAAATACTACTGCTTATCAACCGTTCATTTTTCGAAAATTAGATTTCAGCAAAAAAATAAAAAATAAAAATGAAAGAGGCTCAAATTCAAGCTCACGATGTCATTTCCCGGTGCACCCAGCTTGGCATAACGTATGCATTTTACTCAAACTGACATTTCCTTGTACAACCAGTGATGAAGGTATCTTAATCTATCGTCTAATGTACAGTAAAATGGATGGGAAATGCAGAAAGATTGAATGACATTACATGCATAATGTCACAATACTGAGTTTGTAGAATGAATATGAAATGTTTGTTTATCAATTCTTGCTAAAAAATATCCACCGCAACATCCTCCACCTTAGGATTGTAAGCAAAAATCGTCAAACTGGAAAATCGAATCAAAATCGCATTTTAGAAACCGTCGATTTGGTGTTACGTGGACCCGTCAACGAAATGGTTTTGAACCAAACCGGTTTGGTTTGTGTTTGAGAATTTTAATTGCGGTTTAAAACCAAATCGGACCGGCGAAAAAATATATAAAAATTAAAAAAATGAAAAATTCTGAAAAATTCAAATATATAAAATTCAATAGTTTGTCATGTGTGTGTATTTTTGTCAATTTCTAATTCTCTATTACATATCTTCTATATATATAAAGTGCCTATGAAACGGAAATTGTTGTTTTGACGGAAAATTTGTCAAGGATATTGAATAAGATTCCAGAGATCGTCAAATATTGCAATTATAATATTTCCTTTTAGTGTAGGATTACTTTCCTTAGTAGTAGATTGCATAATATTTCCTTTTATATTTATTTCCTTTTACAGTTATTTGTAACCCTATAAATAGGGTCTTTTACTTTGTAATAGAAACAAGTTTATTATATACAATTTATAATATTCTTCACATGGTATCAGAGCAGTTTCGATCCTAAACAAATTAACTTTTGAATTTCGTTTCCGGCGAGCGGCCTTAAGCCGCTCGTCCGGCTACCAATGTTGTTTTTTTTTTTTTTTTTCTTTTCGGATGTATTCCTACAAAGTCGCATCACATTCGGGTGGCCACAACTCAGTTTCTGCAGTTTGTTTGGAGTTTCTTCAGCTTTTGGTAATCTGCAGTTTGTTTGAAGTTTCTTCAGCTTTTGGTAATCTGGAACTTGATCCAGTTTATTTGGAATTTGGTTTTTGGTTTAGTATGTCCAGTTCATCTGGAATTTGGTCCAGTTCATCTGGAATTTGGTTTATTATGTCCAGTTCATCTGGAATTTGGTTCAGTTCATCTGAAATTTGGTTTAGTATGTCCAGTTCATCTGGAGTTTGGTCCAGTTCATCTGGAGTTTGGTCCAGTTCTTCTGGAATTTGGTTTATTATGTCCAGTTCATCTGGAATTTGCTTCAGTTCATCTGGAATTTGGTTTAGTATGTCCAGTTCATCTGGAATTTGGTCCAGTTCATCTGGAATTTGGTTTAATATATGTCCAGTTCATCTGGAATTTGGTTTAGTTCATTTGGAAATTTGGTTAGCAGTTTGGCCCAATTGATGGGATTGAAAATTTGGTTTGTTTTTGGTTCTCGTTGTTTCTTTGGAGTGTTCTTGAAGTGGTTTTGAAGTGGTTCTTTGTTGTCCTTGGTCTCTCGTCGTCAGTATTTTTCGTCGTTGGTTGCTTTGATTTGAATTTCTTCTTCGTGGGCACAAGTATTGTCATCGTCGTCAATTCATGATTACAAATTGATGATTTTACCGGCATCAATTTGAGCGGAAAATTTAACGGAATTTGTTGTTTTAACGGAAAATCTTTTTTCATCGTTAGTTTTATTATTTCCATTAAATAGCAATTAAGTCATCATTTGTGGCCATTGATGTCGTGTCTATTGGAATTCCATTATCTAATAATAAATGAATGGGAAATGCAAAAGACTTTGTACTACTATATTTTAGTCATTAGGAAAAAATGAAACTAAAAAAACAAAATGGATATGAAAATTATCAATTTAAAAATGTTAATAATTTATTTGGTGAGGTTGTATGACCATGCTATAGATTCTATTAATGCTCTTTTTTTAATATATCACTATGTGTAATTATTTATCAATTACTCCCTCCGTCCCAATTATATAGGCTGAGTTTCCTTTTTCTCTTGTCCCAAATATATAGGCCGGTTTCTTAATATAGAATTTTTTGTTATGTTACTTTACCAATATACCCTTATTAAATTTTTCTCACTTAATGTGCCAACTTCTTGAAATCATACAAATACACACATTTTCAACTTCTTGGAAACATGGAACAACTCTCATTTCTTCTTCTTTTTCAAATTCTTTATTAGTTCCAACAATAATTATTTTTACTTAGTGAAAATTAAATAGGGGTAAATTAGGAAAAATCATGACAAAAATTAATTTTCCAATGAAATTAAAGAAGCTTTCTTAATCCGTGTGAAAAACTAAACAAGCCTATATAATTGGGACGGAGGGAGTATATAAACATTACATCATTAATTATTTAATTAACCAAAAAGATTACATCTTTATTAATAAAAATTTAATACTTAACCAAAAAAATTATACATAAATTAAGCAAACGTGCCTTACACGTTGCTTAAACCTAGTATATTATTATTACCCAATAATCCTAATTTATATTTAATAATCTCATGATTAACATAATATATCAAAAACCATTCGCCTCTTCAAAATTTAGATGAATCGACACTCGACACAACCTTGAGCCACCAGCACCACACCAAATCAGATACAAAGAAATTCTGGGTCTTCGGCGATAATATTTGCTATAAATAAAATTTCAGATCAATAATTATTTTAAGCAAACTGATGTAAGAAATTTGAAATTATGTGTTTTGCATTTCTCTTTGATGATTGTGAAATAAATTTATTCACTTTGATGGAAAATGTTTATTTACTATGTACATGATTCTATTCTATTTGTGTGGACATACTCTTATTTTATGACTGAATTATGCATGATAAAATATGTCAATAGAAGCTAAAAAGTATTTATGTGTAATTTAATATGTAGATGAACTGTTTAATAAGCTAAAAGAAGCCAACATTGACTCCAGTGACAACTATACTTGTATCAATTTAACTGTTGTGTTTTATTGTATGCTTATATATTTTGTTAAACTGTTTCTTTAAGTGTTTTGAATTAACAAGGATGATATCTATTCAGTTATCATATTAGGGTCCGTTTGATTGCACCATGGAAAATAGGGTGGAAAGAAAACGAATTCCAGGGAAAATATTTGCCTAGAACTTGTTTTACGGGGAATTGTAATTAAATGTGTTTGATTGGTATAATTTTTCATGGAAAATGTTGAAAGTTTGAAATCTGTTTGACTTCATTTTTTATGGAAATTGTCCATTAAAGTGATAATATTTTCTACTATTGGGTTAAGAATTTGTTCCAATTACCAAAAAGTAAAAAAAAAAATTAAAAAAATTAGAAAAAATTACCATATTCGTTTGACTTTGTTTTGCATAGAAATTGTCAACAAAAATGAATTTTTTTTTTACAATGGTTGATAGAATTGGTTGCCATTGCTAAAAATAAAAAATAAAAAGTTGGAAAATGTTTTCCCACCTAAAAAGGTGGGAAAACATTTTCCACAATTCGTGCATCAAATGGTTGTACCTAGAAAAAGGGAGGAAAACATTTTTCGTGGAAAATTTAGCATATCAAACAGTCAAAAAGTGGAAGTAGGAAAATATTTTCCTACTTCCAGGGAAAATATCGTCAATCAAACAGAGCCTTAAAGTCTTGGATTTTGATCCAAAAGGTGTAAAGTTTATCATTTAAGGTATTGCCTTATTGATGTCTCAGTAACTAAATTTTGGAACTATATTCTTTCAAATAAATATTTAGTTTATAAGTGTTTTGGGCCTTATATTTAGTTTATTAGATTTGTCTTGTAATGTTATCGTAACGTCTTAACTTAAAAAGGGTGAACATAAAACTATTATTATGATTTCACTTAGATTTAGTTGGTATTTAAATTTATAGTAGATATATTTAGTTGTTTTAGATTTATTGCTAGTAAGATATAAATATATATTGAATTCAATAAATTAATGACATAAAAGTAGACGGATAAAAAAATATACGATGAAACTGATGGTTTAAAACCTGACCAAACCGTTAGGTTTAGGTTTGAGTTTTTTTCAAACTGTTCAAAATGATTTGGATTAGGTTTGAGTTTTTTCAAACCAGTTTAAACGGTTTGGTTTGAGAATTTGTCAAAAATTGGTAAAATCGAACCGCTTACGCCCCTAATCTACCTTGAGAAGAAGAACCATTGCTGCCACCAGACGATGAGTCTGGAATTGGACACGTCTCCTCAATTTTCCCTACCTTAGGACAGTTACAAGTTATTGTCGCCGTTTACAGAGGTTTCCATTCAGAGCAACTACACCCCATAAGCGGGACCAAGCATGTTGCTGCCAGAGGCTGAACCCCGTATTTCATCTAGAGAATCTTCTAATTGTTCTAGAAGTAGAACTGGCGGTTCACGGAGACTATGACAGATGAGCTGAAATGCATGCAACATCCACCTCAGTAACATTATCACAACTTCTTTAACATTTTTTCTTTAAATTATGAATGGTGAAACCAGAGCTGATTGAAAAAACAATTGAAGCCATCTGAAGAATTTGTGATAATTCCTTGTTCACAGAAAATTTACAACATAAATACATATGATTAAATTCAAAGAATACACTTGTAATCGAAAAAATATTTACAAACTAATAAAATTACCATTATCTCCGATGATTTACCTAAAAAATGTATGCTTTCTCCAATTAAAACGTCTGGAACAAGGAAAAGTGGAAAATTTCAAACAAAAATTGCAACTCGAACAAGATACGAATGTCGAAGATGATAATAATGGAGTGATGATTGGTTAAAAGGGGATTGGAGTCCAATAAATTCCAGTAATAGCTAACAATGGATGAATAAAAAAATTTCAATCACAAGAGGGACCTGCATGGCTCGAGTTTTGGTTAAATCAAACGATTAAAAATAGAACTTTATTTTATCGTTTTTAAATAATCCAAAACTAACCCACAATTTTTTTTATAATCATATTGAACTATCTCATCTATCTTTCTCGTTTAATCATGTGTGTCATGTCATACGTAACGATGGATTAGCTCATGCGACTCGAGTTTTGGTTAGTTTAAATGATTGAAAATAAAACTTAGTTTGTCATTCGTTAATATGCAATCACTCGTGAATAATAGTAAAAACACAGTTCTTGTGAAAAGCAAAATGCTTCTAACAATTAAGCACTTATGCCTGATCAATTAACATAATTTTCCATCTGTGAAGATTCTTCTCACCCAATAAAGAATCATTGAATCCATGTAATTCTTGATGCTTATGGCCTTTTATGAACCTCCAGAAGAAACTGCTATTGGACTCCTCACATAATGCTTTCCATCAGACCATAACAACTCTCCAAACACATAATCTGTTGAAGATCCTTCTTTTTCTTTTATAATCAACTTAAAAGTTTTTTCTTCACCAATTTTCTTAAACTTTAGAGATTTTGGTTCTAAAGAAACCGAATATCCTGGTGGTTGTCGAATTCGAGCAGTATATGTTCCCGGTTTGCCAACATTTTTCAGTTTTCTTGTCACTGTTTGTGACTCCTCAAAACTCGGGATTGTTATAGAGGGAATATTGAAGTTTTTGATTTCGTAGTATGTTGGACATTCATAAGGCCCGTCTGAGAAGGTACGAATCATTGTCTCGTTATAACCACATCCACACAGGAAGTCTAGATAATCATTCACATTCAAGTCGTAAACCAATCCAGGATCCATAGCGTGGTTTGGTCGAATGTGTCCAGAACCATATCCAAACGGTGTAGCTTTCTCATAAGTTGCATCAAGCATTGGATGCCTCGTGTTGTCTCGTGTTCTTGCTGTGTTTAGAGCATTATCATGAAACATTTCATCAGTGTAAATTGAACAAAATTTAAATATTTTAGAACAAAGTTCGGGGATTTTGGCCTTCACCGGTCGTCATAATTGCAGATTTTATTGCTGCTGGACTCCAGTCGGGGTAGAGTGACTTAAGTAAGCCTACTACCCCGGCAACATGAGGGCACGACATTGAGGTCCCAGATTCTGTACTAAAGGGAGTTCTGCGTTTATCAAGTTCTTCTCCTGTAGGGCCTACTCCTTCGGAGTATGCAGCAATGATATTCACTCCTGGTGCAGTAATATCCGGCTGGATACAGCGTAAATTTTAGTTTAGTTTAAAAAATCTTACAAAAAGTAGAAAAAATAGCAAGTTCCTGACCTTAAGAATTTCTGGAGTAACCACATTAGGCCCTCTGGAAGAGAATGAGGCCATAAATGGAGCAGGCTTTTTGTTCAATACCACCTTTGGAGCTGTAATTAGCCCTTGTGGAAACCTGCAAGCATCAATTTATAATACTAAGAAAGACTTGTTTAAATGAAACATATATAGACAGATGTAGATATAGAGAGATGAGGGGTACTTGGTTGAGTTGACGTAGGCAAAGACAGCAACGCCATCCGTATAATTGATTTGTGTAGCTGGAAGAACATGAGGATCAGCCATAAGTTCATTACCACTAGCCTCGTCGTTACAAAGAATCATCCCTACAGCACCAGCTTGTAAAGCTTGTTCGCCTTTGTTGACTCGTGCATTTCCCCCCCGAAGACAGACCAGTATCTTACCCTTCACCTTCTTGGGGTCTAATGTTCCTTCCTGGCAGAGGATCCTGTTTAAAATCATCCAATGAGAAACAATTTATAAGTACTGCAAAGAATTATGCTTACCACATGTTCGATAAGATGGAACTGGACAGTGTTCTTACGCGTCGATAGCAGATGCATTTGCAGCTTTAGCTTTATCAGCACTAATAAGTGGATAATATTTATTTTCTGGCAATGATTTGGAAACGCTCGTCCCCTGATTAGATATATAAGCATTAAAACAGGCCAAGAAAGAACACAAGTTATACACGGCAAATCAAATCGACTATAAAACAGAAGACTGAACCTCTAGGATCATTCCATCATGCAGCTTCACGTTAGCTTGGAACTCGCGATCAATGGTGCTAGCTCCAACAGTTAGAATCCATGGTGCAATATTTGACACAGATCCAGGGGTTGGTCCGGAATTTCCAGCAGAGGCTACGACTACTATTCCCTTCTTTACAGCATGAAATGACGCAATGGCTATGCCATCTTCGAAGTAATCTGCAGCATCTCCACCGAGAGAGACTGAAAGCACGTTAACCCCATCGTGCATTGCCATATCAAAGCCTTTCATTATATCAGAATCAAAGCATTCTGAGCCATTGATTGGAGTCCAGCATACTTTGTAAGCAGCTGCTCGAGCTTTTGGTGAACCGCCTTTTGCTGTTCCATTTCCCACACCGAATATATTTGCTCCTTGGACGAAGTTTCCAGCAGCAGTGGATAGTGTATGAGTGCCATGTCCATCGTAGTCACGTGCAGATATCTTGGTAGAATTAACGTCACCTCCATAGGCAGCATAACCTTTATTGAAGTATCTAGCTCCAATCAGTTTCCTACAATAATTTCCACAACATAACTGAAGGAATTTTTGAATTATTCTCACCACCCACCCACTCAAATATCAATAATCAGTACTAAAAGAACGAAAGTCGAAAAAAATGAATAATGATTCAACAAAAAGCTTCTGATAATACTCCTATCTGCTTTCTACTGTTAAAAAAAGGTGCAATTGGTACTTTTTGACAACTTCAATATGAAAGCACTTCAATTTATGGGATTCAAAAGCATCCCAGCACTTTAGTGAATGGAGGTTGCTTTTCTGAAGGCAAGGTACGTCCATGCTGTATTGTCGCTATAATTGGATTTTTTTAGCTTGGCTAATGTTCAGAGTAGAAGATGATACCTACTGCATATTGCTAGCAGTAAAGACAACACCAGACAGTAGACAGAAATTTAGTTTCCTATTCTTCCTAATACTGTCGAGTCACATCCCGCTCACCTTACTAAATAAGCCGCAAGTGATTCATGATATTCTATTATTGGGGCGAACTCATTGGTGTGTAGTGTGTACTTCCATGAAAGTTTTACTGACTACGAGAACCTGGAATAGGCACCATGTACTCAAAGAGCAATTTACTGCCAAGAAAGTGCTCTCGTGGCTCCCGGGCCATTCTCATGTTCCTTCCTCACTCGGATACATATCGCTTTTCAGAGCAATGTAATGCATGAGAATCGATAAAGATTCATAAAACAAGCAATATGGATATTTTAATGTTATTACATAGATCATCCTTATCTTATATTCGACAAAATCATCGTATTATTAATATCGCTGTTAAGGAAAGGAGAAACAAAAGAAAGTACCTATTGCAAGGGGCTCCAGCATTGCCATCAAGTTGACAGATTCCTTTCCACTTCGTAGGAATGGGGCCGAATCCTTTGCCATTAAAGCTTTCTGACTCAGGCCATACGCCTAATAAAGCAATGAAAAATTATTGGTTCATGTTCATCTTTCAAATTTAAAATGCAGGATCAGTTAAGAGATTCAAATAAAAGTGTCAAAAGGTGGAAACTTAATCTTACCAGTATCAAGATTTCCAATGATCGCATCTTTACCAAACCCCGACTTTACCCATAATGACGAGGCGTGAATATTACCATTTCTTTCCAACATAAGAAAATCCCATGAATGTGTTGTGTGTAAATTTCTTCCTTGATCTAAGAAAACAGATGCTACATCTGGATGCTCTTCAATGACAAAAAACATGTTTTAGTACAAAATAAACATGCTGTAATATTGGACACTAATGAACAAGATTTTATCATTTTTTTTCTTTATTACCAAACATGCTATAAACCTAGGACATAGGAAACATGGAAATAAATATAAAAAAATATGTATTGTCATACTCGCTATTTTTGATGCTTCTTCCTCTTCAAGAATAGCAGCAAAACCATTGATATGTCTCTTGTACGAATAAATTATCGAGTCCCTTGCCTTCTCTTTACTATAAGAAAATAAATTCACCAAACACAAGAAAATAAGTGATTATGCATACTACAAAATAAGCAGATTTCTTGACAAAAACGTTCTACTAATCCATACCTTCCTAAGAATGAGCCAAGAAACTCATGATGGAATTCATTGACCCGGTGAAGATCAGCAGGAGTTACTTCTGAACCATGTGAATGTCCTCCCAAGTAAACAATATAAGACTGTCAAGAAAATTCAATTAAGTAATGAGAAGAAAAAAGCAATTTAGCATGATGGAAAAAATTTAGACAATGTGTACCTTTTTTATGGCTAAAGCTGGTTCTTGGAACAACACAAAAAGAATGAACTGTGCAAGAATGTATGAAAACTTTGCAGAAAACATTTTGCTTTTGTCACTATAAAAAGCCCCTATGGGATTGATACTTTATTATATAGTGCTTAATAATTAAGCACTAATTTTTGTATAGAAAAAAAAAAAAAGTATCTATCCTTTTAAAGTTTTAAACATTTTACTGTATTTTCATAAGAAAAAGAATGAGTTTACGAGAAGAGATTACGAATTATTCAAACAGAAAACTATAAAATCCATAGATTAGCGGGAAAATCCTATGCTAATCAAAATTTCTTTGATTTAGAATAATCAAATAATTTGAGTATAGCTAATCTAAACTGAAGAAATAAGAGAATTTTTGACCAAAAAAATTTAAGTATTTTTTTATAATTCATTTTGTGTTCCACTTGGGACTCTTTAAATAGGTGAATTACTTGCATTTATTACTAAAATCCACCTTAATTAAGCGATTATCAGAGTAATTCATGCACTGATTCTTGACTATATATAATCAGGGAAGAATCTTAATTTACTAAATAAGAAAATCGTGAAGATTCACCTTTCCTTTAAAACATTCATACTATAAACTTCATTTGTGGTTGGTTTTTTTAACATGGATAGTAACGGACAATATTAATCAAAGCTAAAATTTTAATGATTATATATTATTTGTCGAGTTCAATACCGTCTAATATTGCTTAAAACCTGGGATAATTTGTATAATTATTTGAGTAATGCTATATATACATAATTATATACAAATTGATGATACGACATTATGTTAAAATTTAACTCATTTTGTTTTCTGCCTTTCGAACTGTTTTTTCTCTTTCTGTGTACACGTAGCATTACTCTAATTATTTGGTCCTCTTAAAATGTGAAACATTTAAATCAATAAGTTGAAAACTTCCTAATCAATGCAATGTTATAATTAATTGCAAGTTTTATGAAAATATAGTAATGAAAAGCGTACTATGATCCTAAATCTTCTTATATTAATCCCCTATAATCTCGAAACTTATAAATTTGACAACACGATTCAATTATAGAAAATTAATATTCATAATTTGTTTGACAATCTCTCTCCAGTAGAATTAAATCTATTTTTATAAGTAACAACTATGTTTCTACGACGGATTCCAACATATAAGGATGCATTAAAGATTTATGAATATTTAAAGATAATATAAAGTATAGCTGTATAATTCTATTCCCTATCGAATTCAACGACAAGTAATTTTTTTTAATCTCCAGTCTGCCTCCTCACTTTTGCATGCCAAAAAGAATCAATTCTCCCCCCCCCCCCCCCCCTTTTTTTTTTTCTTTCTTTGTACGCGTCTTGAATTCTTATTAATTCAGCAGCCAACCTCCTTTTTCTCCCAATTTGCAGCCGCCTCTTCTTGTTTTATCTCCAAGAATCCCTACTAATTTGCGCATGCCCATGTTTGGCCCCAATTATTTTACATTATAAATTTTCTATCTTATTTTCAATCACAAAATCTTTCATAAAATAATATTACACATAAATCAATTTTTTTTTATTATTATTTTTCAATCACATATTTTTTAAAAAATCACTATTCTAAATATTATAATATCGAATAATGGGGGCCAAACGGGACTATATATTCTCTACCGCCCTTTTTAAGTGTAAATAGAGCAAGTCCATGAGGGCCAATTAACTTCCTTCCATCAGTGTTTTAAAAGCGCGTTAAGGCAGCGCTTTGGGAGCGATGCGCTGCGGAAATGCCAAGTCAAGTGGCTTGATGCCTTATTTAGCGACTAATGGCAATCGTTGACGGCTAATGTTCGTCTAGGCGCATTATTATTATTTTTTATTTTTTATTTTTTTAGATTCTTTTAAGTTAAAACTTAAATGTTGATTTACATTTTGTAACTTATCTTTTTATTGGAACTTTTGAAAAAATGTATAAAGTTTCTATAAATTCGTTTTAGATGTTTATTATGCATTTTTTAAATATATAATAATTTTTTGATTGATTAAAAATTAAAATAATATTAAAATAAGGAAAAAGTTTTTTTACATATATGCCTCGTCTATCCCATAACTTGGTCTCCATGCATTACGCCTTTTATACCATTGCCTTCAAAATTTGCATTATAGTCCTCAAGTGCAAGTCTTTGTGCAACCCATGTCCCTTTTAATTTCAATTCAAGTCCTTCAATTCCTATAATGTAGATGAAATAGAGCCTAAGTTGAGATATACTGTTATGAACATCACGTCCTCTTAACTGCCCCGTATATATTAGTCGGGTTTATTGACATTGAAATCTACGTGGCTCCCTGGATGCCACCAAAGAAGATTTATCAAAATTCAAGTTTGATGAGTTCTTGGCACCAAGGGAGTCAAGCAGGTCCATTACATGGTTAAACATAACAACATTACAATAAGGGTAGGTCACTTTTCAACTCCAATTATTCTTACATAAATTTTATTAAAAATCCTAACTATATGTATGACATCCCATTTGATCCATGTACATATTCTCCTCCTCTTGTTTCAAAAGTGACAATTTTCATGGTGGTGGAGCGTATTCGAACAGTAGACTCTAATATTCGAGTCAAATGTGTTACTGATTCAAGATCTCAGGGTTGAGTGTACATTTTCATGCTCAATGATTTTATTTCCATTTTCAGTTTTCACATTCATTTCCTATTATTGTTTTCATACAATTCAACAATTTGGGAGCTTCCATTTTAAATTTTTTAAAACCATCTCTCAAAATGCTATTGCTTCTTTTTACAACTCCTTGTCCTGAAAGTAATCTCGTGTAAGTTAATTTTACTAGAATCATAACCAGATAGGAGAGACACCCCGTCCCTCTTTTTCCTAATATCTGCAAGAACTCGACTATACCAAAGTTTGTCTTGTTTGTATTCGCAACTACTCCACGAGAAAGTTTCTTATCAACATTAAAATGTACCAAAAGAGGCACCAGACAGCATTCTTGCCAGCTAAATATGGACAGAGGTTGGTTTCTATCAAATCAGCTTCAAAAATGGTATAAAGCTCTTACAAAAAAACAAACCTCATTCATTTCTTTCCAATTTAAAACCAAACCACCAAAAAAGAGTAAATACAGAGCATTGGTTCAAACTACAAGTCTAACACATAATAACTATGATGTTTAGTCTTAGAAAAAGGAAATACAAAGTCATCATTACCACTTATCAAAGGAACAAAAGAATTCCCAATCACCATTTCCTTTCTGCATCCAATAGGTTGACATTTCTCTTTGTAGACCTCTAACACAGAACACAACGTTGTCTAGATGCCAAAAACCATTACTGCCCGGGACTGAGAGACTAGAGGCCGTCTTGGACTTAGGTATCATCGACTTGCGAGTGAAATACAAAGCTCGGGAATGTGGTGGTAATGTCTCTGTCCATTAAATAAAAATCAGGTTTAGTGGCTTAGAAATAGTGTTCAACGCTTCAAAGTTGCAAAATAACTATGAAAGGATAATTCAAATTTTACTAGCAAGAATAACACCCTTTAAACCTAAATACGCCTTTTGAGATCTGAGACAAATCCTTATGAGTAACACCACTGATGTAGAGAAAATACAAGCTATCAATAGCACCAGAATTAATTTCCATGATGACAAAAACATAGTACTGTTGGAAAATAAAAATCAGGATAGGGTGTGTCAATGAATGCACCCAATCCCATTTACACAGAAACTACCTCCTGACAACATTAAAAACTTTGTTTGCGTTTGTGAGTGCATGTTTTGTGTTGGAGGAGCAAGTATCATTGGAACCCTCAGAGACAAAACTGCAAAAGGCCCATGCCCCAGTCCCTTGTGAACTTGGAAACGTGACTCCATAATGGTGCATAACAATTGAAAACTCGATTTCAATAGCTCTAGTGTGAAACTCATCGATTTCAGCTTGGGCCTACCAAGTGATCAATTGTATGGAGAGATCAACTTAAAGTTTATCTTTGGTAAGCAGTACTGGACTTCTTGATAGTATAATGAACAAGATTCTAACTTATTTTTCTTTTTTAATAATGCCCAATACTATTCAATTCTCCTTACGAAAAATGCCAAAAGATCATAAAATCAAATCAAGGAGATATGGCAAACTTACTTGAGGTATTGAAGAGTCATATTCTTCAAGAGAGATGAATGTCGCATTACAAGATTCCGCCACTCTTCTTTGTCAATTTTCCCATCATGTTTGGTATCAGCTTCCTCAAAAGTCTGAAACAAAGAAGAGATGTATCATCTCATGGCAAATTGTGGAAAATCATTCCAAGGTATTCATGACAACACAATGAGGGTTTGATTGCATCTGATATTATAGAAAGCTTAAAAAGGTCTGTATGAACTCAAGACTTAGATCCCTAATTATAAATTGGGTGCATTACCATGGCTTTATATGGAACCCAAGAAGTCCTAATCCCAGAGAGTTATAAATTACCTACAAAATGAGTAAGAATGGCTTGATATAAAAAGAGAGCTATTAATTACCTACCAAAATGAGTAAGAATGACCTGACATAAAAAGCACATGATTTGATCTCGCAAGAACCCTACTCTAGAAGTTCCAAAGTCAATTTTTCTTAAATAATGACTTTCAGTATAAATGCAAGAAATTGGGTAAAATATTCATCTTCCACTTAGACCTCTTTTCATTCTTTGCTATTCAGAAATCCATACAGTCACTTTGAAGTGAAGCATTCTTGAGTGCTCCATCCTCAAAGAATGTGTCATTTATATTGCTTGAAAGAAGAGAATATCAATTTCATTACAAGTTTCCTGGTCTAAAAATGCTCGCTTACTGAAAAATAAAGAGAAAAAGTAATAAACCTCAACGAAGCATGGAAGTGAAATACAATATGAACAAAATCAACCAGTCTAGAGGTTCACCTTGTCTATAATACTTTCTATTACATCGTCAGCAAGATTCATACCAGATTCAGCAAGTGTGGCCACTACCATTTGCTTTACCTACGAAGAAACAATGACAGATCAAAATCCCAAATGTATTGAGTTCTGCATTGGGACACTTATTGCTGCCATAAAACTTAAGCTATCATCTAGCAGCATCCCAACCCCAAACTTGAAAGAACCAGAAATTTAAAACAGACTACCCAATAATCATAAAAGGCAATTTTAAAATTCTTTTTTCCTTGTATAAGTAAAACCACCCTCATATTTGTACGAAGCTACAGTGAAAAATTTAAATATGGACTCTGTCAATTCTTCAAAATTACCTCCTGTCTTTCAATGAATCCTTGCTGCTTGAGATCATATAACTGGAATGAAACTGCAAGGGAAAGAGTCAGGCATCACCAGCTTGAAGCAATACCAGCATCAGAACGATATCTCAGGTTTAATGAAAATAAATAAACCAAATTGCATAAACAGACAATTAATCACCAGCATACTATATTGCTTTACAAGCAAAAGTCTAAGAAAATAGAAATAAAGAGCAAAAGTGGTAGAGAAATAACAGCATAAAAGGATGACACTTACAATCAATTTTATCTTCAATAGGAGCGTTGGGATGAAAGACTGAAAGAGCGCGCGCAAACTCGTCAAAGTCTAATATCCCATTGTGCTTTTTGTCAAACAAGTCAAATACCTGGAGTGTAAACAGATTTTGAGGTAAATAGCAATTAAAAAGGCTCTCCTGCAACACCATTATAAAAACGCAACAAGGCAAACACACCCATTGAAGTAACATGGTTACTAGAAAGCAAATGCATGACCTCCCCAGACTTCCAAAAAGTTCAATGGCTCAATTAGGTACACACACCCACTCAAACATGTATGCAGCTTAGGATGTGTTAAGGAGAAAATAAATTCATAACACAAAGGCTTTAAAGATAGACATTGGAGGTATCAACTAATTTGCTCGACACGTGAAAACTAACCCGGTCAGCAAACAAGCTCTCCTTTTTGTTTGTCTTAAATAAAGCAAGTTGGAACTCTTCCTGAAAATAAAGAAAGAGGAAAATACCAAATGAAGATTCAGTAACTGAACCAGAGAGAAGATAATAATCACAGGGAAAATGTAATTTATAATACTGATATGTGGATGCAAAGAAACAAAGCAACTAACTAAACTCAACTAATAGCCTAATAGATAACATTAGTTACCTTGTTGATGAGCCCGTCATCAATCACAGCACTGCTGATCTTCTTAAACAATTCATACAATGCTTCTATTTCACTAACACTGACTGCATTTGAGTTTCAAAACAGAAGTCCTAATTAGTAGACAATCACAGTGCTTAATTAAAGAAACAACAATCAGAAATTAGACATAATCTGCAGGATAATTTAATTCCTGACAAACCAAACAATGGCCTCAAAAAATACAAACAAAAACATCATTGGGAAAATAATTCCAAGTGAAATTGCACTTTTTTTTTTTTGATAAATAATCATGAAATTTCATTAATCAAAAAGAATACACAGGGAGTGTATTATCAGTTTAAACAAGAAATAAAAGATATGAAGTTAGGCAGCCCCTCTATAGGATTACTAGTCGTTGCATTAAACCAATTATACAAAGTCAAAAAAAATGATTCTCTAAGTTGCTCTGTGTCCCGTACTTGATCTTCAAAGCATCTGTTGTTCCTTTCCCTCCATACACACCACACAATGCATCCCGGGATAAGATTCCAAACAATTTTGCTATCCTTGTCTCGAAATTTTCTCCTCCATGCCCACAACACGTCCTCCATACGTCTAGGCCACACCCAATCTATATTCTGAGAAGCCAGAATACTATTTCACAGCCATCGGACTCCGTCACAGTGAATGAACAAGTGATCATGTGTCTCCCCATCTCTCCTACACATATAACACCATTCGGTAACATAAAAGCCTTTTTTTCGGAGATTATCCATCGTTAGTGCCTGTCCCCTCACTACCGTTCACAGTAAAAATGCCGCCCGTGGGGGTAATTTGCATTGCCACACCATCCTCCAGGGAAATGAACTCTCCACAGGACCCAGGAGCGATCTAAAATAAGAGCAGACTGAAAAAGTACCATTCCGTGCCATCCTCCATCGGCTATAGTCATCCACTTCTACCTGAATTTGCACTTCATACAAACCCGCTAAAAACAATGCATAGTCATCCAATTCCCAATCCTGCAAACCTCTCTGAAAAGTGATATTCCAACTGTAACTCCCATTGTGACATGCTGCAACTTCATTAACCATGGCAGAAGGCCTCAAAGCAATGCGGTGCAAGGAAGGAAACCTCAACTTTAGAGGTAAGTCTCCACACCAACAATCATCCCAAAATTTGATATTAGTACCATTACCCACCAAAAGTCAAGCTGTTCCTGAAGTCATTCCAGCCTCGTCGAATATACCTCCAAAGACTCACCCCGTAGGACCTTCGACCCTCACCCGAACACCAACCTCCTCCATCACGCCATACTTCGCCCCAATGATTTCTCTCCAGAAACTCCCCCTCTCCACGCCAAACCGCCACAGCCATTTGCCCAATAATGCCTTATTAAATAGAGTAAGCCTCCTCAAACCGAGACCTCCCATCCTCATATGAGAGCAAACAACTCCCTATTTAACCAAATGAAGTTTCCTCTCCTCTCCCAAACCTGCCCAAAGAAATTCCCTTTGAATCCTCTCTAATCTGTTAGCCACTGCTGCAGGAATAGAAAACAGTGACATAAAATACGTAGGGATGTTAGATAGCGTTGATTTAATGAGAGTCAGACGACCTCCCTTTGAGATATACATATGCTTCCACCCCGCTAACCTCCTTTCCACCTCCACAATGGCATTCCAAATATGGGTAATTTTGAACCGCGCCCCTATGGGGAGTCCGAGATATGTCATGGATAGCTGCGCAACCCTGCATCTCAATATGATGGAAAGTTGCTCCACATTAACGACCTCTCCAACTGGAATAATCTCAGATTTTCTAAGATTAACCTTCAATCCTGAAACAGCTTCAAAACATAAGAGCAACCTGCGTAAATTCCTGACTTGCTCCTCCTCTGCGTCACAAAAAATTAGGGTGTCATCTGCAAATAACAAGTGGGATACTTGCAATTGACCAACCGTAAATCCCGTAATCAGGTTCTCCCGCCTCGCTTTCTCTAGCATCTTACTCAGGGCCTCCATTACAATAACAAACAGTAATGGAGACAATGGGTCTCCTTGCCTCAATCCTCTGCTACTTCGAAAGTAACCCTCGGGGGTACCATTGACCAAAACTGAAAATGAAACGGTGGAGATACAGAACTGAATCCACTTGCACCACTTATTCCCAAATCCACATCTCCTAAGCATATACAAAAGAAACCTCCAATTCACATGATCATAAGCTTTCTCAATATCAAGCTTACATAGCATCCCTGAGACCCTTGTATCCAGTCTTGTATCAATGCATTCATTCGCTATCAGTACGGAATCCAGAATCTGACGACCTTTCACAAAAGCATTCTGAAACTTGGACACCATTTTCCCTAGTACCTCCTTGAGTCTATTTGCTAAAACTTTTGAAATAATCTTGTACATCCCACTCACCAAGCTAATAGGGCGAAAATCCTGATATCTGTTGCTCCCGGTTTCTTAGGAATCAACACAATAAATGTTGCATTAGAGCATCTCAAAAACCTGCCACGCTAAAAAAAATACGTGAAAACATCAATAATATCATGTTGCACCACCTCCCAACATGCCTTGTAAAATGAGAACGAGAATCCGTCAGGACCTGGAGCTTTATCATCATTCATACTAAACACAACCTCCTTAATTTCGTCATCCCCAAATGGTCTCTCCAACTAGCCAGCATCCTCCTCCGTAATAGAAGAAAACTCCAATCCCTCCAACTCTGGCCTCCACTCAAACTGCTCCCTGTAAAGATACTGATAAAAGTTCACCATTTGGGTCCCAATATCCTGTGGATCCTCAAAGATAACCCCATCCACCTCCAACACTATGACAGCATTATTCCGCATGTTCGAGTTGGCAACCCTATGGAAAAACTTAGTGCACTTATCTCCCTCTTTCAACCACGTAACCCTGGATTTCTGTCGCCAAGCAATCTCCTCCATCTCCACCAATCTTACAAGTTCTTCCCTTAAAACTCTACGTCTCTCCTTCTTCTCACCTTCCAACCCTCGCCTCTCATCTAGCTTATCCAGCTCCTCTATGTCTGATAGGCATTGAATTTTACGCACGTTCACATTACCCACCACCTCCTCATTCCACCTCTTCAAATCCCTTTTTAGAGCCCTCAACTTATGATCCAACACATAACTGGGGGACCCTCGAAAGTCATAAGAAGCCCACCAAGTCCGTACTCGCTCCCTAAAACCTTCTACTTTTAACCACATCTTCTCAAACCTAAATGGTCTTACTCCACTCCCCCCAGTCTTCCGCGCAAGCAAAATAGGAAAATGATCAGAGTACACCCTCCCCAATCTCCTCTGAATAACATCTGAATACTTAGCCTCCCACTCTCCGCTGATCAAAAATCGGTCTATACGAGATAGGACAGGTTGCTCCCGATTAGATGACCAAGTAAAGTCTCCCCCAATCATAGGCATATCCACCAGCATATTCTCTCTAATAAAATCCGAGAAATCCTCCATAGCCCCGGTAAGTCTTCCACCACTAGACCTTTCAGTAGGAAATCGCACCACGTTAAAATCACCCCCAATGCACGTTGGGAGATTCCACCATGTCATCATACCAGTCAACTCATCCCACAAGCCCCCTCTACTCTCGTTTGAATTGGGGCCATAAACTCCTATAAACATCCATCTGAAACCATCCTCAATATTCCTCAACGCAAGCGAGAGCGAGTATGTCCCTACACTGACCTCCTCCATATCATACATTCTATTGTCCCACATGATAAGCATACCTCCCGATGCCCCCGATGACCCCAAAGCTTGGTAACCTACATGTTGTCCCCCCCATAAGCTACTGACCACAACCCTCGAAACACACTCCAACTTAGTTTCTTGCAAGCAAACAAGATTCGCCCTCCATCCCCTTAACAAATTTCGAATATCTAACCTTTTTCCAGCCTCGTTGAGCCCCCTCACATTCCAACAGATAAGTTTTGGAGTCATTTTAACGCTTCATCATCCCCTCCCAACAACACTTTCCTTGCCTCGCCACCCTTAGCATCGTAGTTAACTGACCACTCAAGTCGCTTAAGCTCACGGACGCCCTTCCGTCTAGCTTTGCCTCTTTGTATACTCATCTCCTTCCCCCTACTAGCCTCCAGCTCCTCAAATAATTGCATTAGTTTACTTTCGTAACCGTCAGAGGACACTCCAACCAACTTACTGAAATCCTGCATTTTTTGAAGGACCCAGTTTGAAGGTTGGGATTCATCTTCAACCACACTCGCCTTCGTTGTTTCCTCTACATGACCACCCTCCAAAGGGTCATACGAGAATCCCTCCGTCTCCTCTTCATGGGCACCCTCTTGACGGTTCCCCCTCCTGGCCTCCATTAACCCATAAAACCAAAGCTTTTTCAGTCCCCACCTCTATTTCTTTTATAGACTTAGCGTGCCTTTTGTTGTATGTGTTACGTACCACAACTGCCTCTTGTACCTCATTTCGTTCATTAAAAACTGTCTCCTTCCTATTTACTACCGATCCCGAAAATTTCTCATCTACATTCAAATCCACCACTCCGATCCCATCGTCATTTTTGGAATAAACTGCTTCAGTCTGTGCGGGATACATGCAACCAGTCTTACTCACCCCTTGCTTATCTTTAGTGTGAACTACACTCGGTGATACCTCCTTCGGAGCTAAGCTCGCCATATGATCGTTTGCTAGGGGCCCATCTACTCCATCCCCACACTTATGACAATAGAATATCTTGGGACTACCCTCAGACCTACATCCCACAAGTCTAATTAAATCATCCAACTCGTCCTTCAATGCCTGGACACGGGCCCTTATATCCACACTGTTCAATATGCCATCACGTGAACCTTCAGCATGTCTCCCCATAGGCTTAGGCAACGAAAGATGATCATCACATTCCTTCCCCATGTGCATCCCGTCCTTACCCACTAACCCCCTTTGATCACCTTTTTGCAATGTCCGTGGGTTGGCCATCACTTCTGCAAAAGTCATCCTTCGTGTATTTCTTTTCTCCATCATTCGACGTGTAGCCTTATCCCTCTCGACAAATGATTCGATTACATCCTTGAACACACGTAAGAATGTTGCCCAGCCTACTTCGTCCACACCTTCCGGAATCATAACAGCTCCCGTCCGACGCCTGTCTCCATACTGAGCTATCGTCAAGTATCTGCCACGGCTGTTTGCACAACGTTGTGCCAGGAAAGCTCGTGGTGACTCGGTAAACTTGGACACAAAATCCTCGTACTTGCTAGTCGTTCTCAGCTTATCGACCATGTTCACCATCCAAAGAGCACCAAACCTTACTGGCTGGGTGGTTGTCAATTGTATGGCTGAAACTTTGTGGCGTGAGGCCGGTGTGGTTGGGTTGGCTGGGTGATGACAATAGAATGTATTGCGTGTAGTGGGGAAAAATATAATCAATCTTTGGGATTATAGACTATCACCCTTATTTCAAAGCTGAGTCGCGAAAATTGGATCAGGTTAGAGGCTCAGCCAATTCAGTTTCTATATCAAGAGCACGCCCATATGACATACAAAAAAGATATTAATAAATAAGATTTTTTTTTTTTTTTTCCAACCACTTTAATGGCACAGAATTCTCTCAACTTTTTTCACCACACCAATCACAACGGCAGCTTTGTAATGATGTTTCCCAGGGATAGCCTGTTAGCTCTGCTAAGGTTTCTAATAAGCTACTCAATAACACATCATAACCCTCTTTGGAATTTTTTAAAATTTTGTTTTCCAGCCCTTTTCCATTTATGCCAAAGCTTTAAATGCTTTGATGTTCCCCATTCTGGTGGAGGTGGGGGATCACAATGCTACAAATGGGTGGTCCTGTCTTCATCAATTTTAGCACAATATGACTGGAGGAAGGCAAGTAACAGCAACAAGAAAAGGGGCATATCTTTGTTTCACTTTATATGCGAAAGATTAAGTCAAACAAACAAGTGCATTTTGTGCTAGCCTTTCATGTAACAAATCTTTCTATCAGCTCTACAAACATTTTCTACCAAACCTTTGAAAGAACGTTGACCAACTAGTTACCGAACCATTATTTATAAATTCGTAAAACCAAATTCATTTCCACCCACATAACTAATACTGATGTGGCCTGCTATTTCTGCTGGCAGATCCAACCAAGAGATGATTCCGGTTTCACTTCGACACCCCTATGTTTTCCATGTAAGTATGGTCAACAAAAATCTGCTGCAGAACATAATACCTGAAAACTATATTCCCAGGACAGATTCAGTTTGCAAATATTAAATATTTGATGTGTAATTGATGGACGCAGTCCAACTAACTGATTTAATATCTCCTTTATGTGCATTCCTATGGGCTCATTTAGATCTTAGTGAGCATATTTGTTTATTGCTGCCAGATCTGCACAAGAATATTTTTAGGAGCAACTGTTACGACGACTAGCTCCTCACTTCTGTTTTAATATCTCATAACTCCTCTCAGCAATGTTTTTCAGCAGCTATTTGCTGGGGCCAAGATGAAATTGATTGTGAGAACCCATTTAAATGACATCTATACAAAGAGCAGAATTGTAAAATTGAGGCAGGTAGCAACTACTGAGCACTGAACTACAGCTTAAAATTGAAAATATTCAGATAAGATAATGACATACACACAGTCTCCCTTGCTAGAGCTTCAGGATTTTCCAGGCCCCCTGGTTGCTTATATATTTCAGAATCGCAGCAATTCACAACAGCAGAAAGCAGATGCTTCACTCCGTCTAAGCACTGCACCATCATCTTTTCTGGGAATCAATATACTCCATTCCTGGACACCAATGAAGTCAAAAATCTTGATATCCCACAAAGAAGAATAAATAAAATAATTGAGTCAAATAATTTGTTTTGACATGCAAGCAATTTATGAAGCCATCCAAAAACCCCAAAGAAGAAAATCAACACAAAAAGAGCAATAAAATGGTTAGAGATAGATCAACATATTAGTATTGTCAAAACCACAGCTAACAAATATTTTCAAAGAACTCTGATGGCTTATAGGTTCAGCTAAGGTTGGAATTTGTTTTGTCCATTGTAATTGGACAGAATTGATATTCCACATATGGGTGCATTAAGTGTTCTGAAAATCATAAGCAGCTCTTCATCCGTTTTTTTTTTGTTATTTTGTACCACAACCATTAGGAGAGACCTGTTCTGCATGACACTACAGTTTAGGGCTTAAAGGTGCTTTTTCCTGAATTTACACACTGCAATAAGTGACATCTCCAAGCATAATGGTTCAGCATTTCATATCACAGAAAACGACAATACCTCAGTGCCAAATCAGAGCGAAGTGAACGGTAAGCATCAATGACGTCAAAAGTATAATTTTTGACTTGGGTCATAATTCCCCATTTAGAGTTCCAGTCGTCACTTAAAAGATAAGTCAAACTCTAGACTGAGAAAGTGTTTCACCAAGAAAATTCCTGAGCTGAGTATGCATTGATGTTCAGACGTGAAGCTATCTTTGAAACTTATATAGCATGAGGCCCTGAGAGACAGTCAACTGTACATTTGAGAGCATTTACTATTTCCATTCAAATTCCTGAACGAGCAATTATTACTTTAATTTCGGCGATTATGTGATTCGAAGGCTTATTACAAATCCGTTACAGATTCACCTCCAAGTCCATGTCTGTGATGAGACGTGTAAAAAAAGAAAGCTAAATAGATCTCACTGCAACAGTATAGGGAAGGACATGAAAAATCAGAAAAAAAATTAAATTACTTGGAGCAGAAACTTATACCTGCTAATAAAGAAAAAATTACATGGAACACAGCTTATCTGATTATTTTAAAAAGGTCACATATCCAAAAAAGATTCGATCTTACTAAAAACTTAGCTCTTACCGCAGGTATATACAAGAGGAATGAGAAACCCTCCAGAAAGAACAGTTTAACCCTGTGAATTACAGTAAATTTTTCATCTAAAAATTGGGAAACTGAGAATAGGCTAACGTTGAAATGTTTCATGCAATTTCAATTGAAAGAAATCACCATTTACGAGGTGAAAAGCAGGCAAACAACCAAAAAAAAATTCAAATTTTCATACAAATAGCATTGTTTCGACAACATTTCCCACTTAGATCCAAGAACTGAACCACCCGATCCATTCAAAAAAAATCTCAAATTCCGCACTTATAATCCCACGAACCATCAAATTCCAACAAGAACAAAACCCTGCCATCGTGATCACTATATATAATTACATGCATCTCTATATACATTCAACCATACGCATACATATACAATAGAAGTACCCAAAAAAAAAAAAAAAAAGACGTACCTTTTAGAAAAAAAATGAGATGATGGGGAAACAAAACATTGTGGATTCTGATTCTGAATCACCTTTCCATAAAAAAGTTTGAAAATTCGAATGCTAACTTTGATCAATTGTGGATTTTTCTGAATTTCAATTTTTTTTTTTTGGAAAAACAAAAAGCAAACAGCAAACGATTGGGATTGATTACTGAACAGAAAAAATAAATAAAATCAATGATTGATAGAAGAATGAAAAAAAAAAATTAAAAATGGAGCAAATTTTTAATAAAACCTCTGGTACGGAAACCTAGAGAGAGAATGGGGGTTGGGGGTGGAGGTGTAACAGTGAAGGTTGAGCTTTATATATACTATGTGGGCAGTGATTGTGGCTGAGGTAGTGGTGATGTGTTTGGCAAAGACTGGTGGTTTTTTCATGTGTGGTGACGTTGCACGAGATTAATGTGGACTTGCCATTTTGTATATTTAAAATGTTTAATTATGACAATTATTTTAATAATTGTAGAACCTAGCGTACAAAATATGTCTATACTAATGCACTAGAATGGTCTTTTGACAACTTTAAAAGTAGATGAAAATAGAGTTGTCCTATGACATAAATTCAACTCATTTTAATCATAAAAAACTAACTAAGATCATTTCTCATACTTGTCTTTAGGAGTCGAACTGTGTTGTGACTTTCTAAAACCAAATTACGTAAAGGAGAGCGAAGCCTTAAGAATGGTTATAAAATTAGACTAAATGAAGGTCAAATAAGCCACAACATTAACTAAAATGTCTTCATTTGTTCAGCTAAATGATAACATATAGTTGAATTCAGCTCTGATACGTCATATCCACATAGAAAGCTTATCACCTTCCACACATTATCGGTGGATGTTAAACGGGATGTTTATCCAAGCATCGTAGTCTTGCCTAACCATTCGGCCTGAATATAATTAGTACCAATAACTCACTTTTTATTTTGAATTCAGAAATCTCAAATCCCTCGATTCATACCAGAATCATCCCCTTTTAGCCATTAAAGGAAGCTCCTCGTTAAAATGTTGTGTATTTGACTCGTAGAAAGATCAACTTATTTAAGAATAATATTGAAGTAAAATGAAGATTCTACTTGCATGATTGAATGCACTTAGATGTTTTTTGGTGAACCTTGTACACACATATTCAAGGTTGATCACTAAAATTGTACTAGTGTTGATTTTTCACAATTCTCTGTAACACTAATGATAGATACGAGTCAAATAATGTTCTGGCATTCTAAATTCAAATCACGAGAAGAGTAAAATCCTAATAGTTGCGTAGTTGTCTCTATAATACTAATTGTGTAGAGAAGTCGAACTATGTTATGATGTTCTTAAAACAAATCACGTGAAGAAGAGCGAAATCCGGTAGTAATGGAGATATCTTCATTAAATTATGTAAGAGATAATGTATACTTCATTTTAGCTCCATCGAATAGAAAAAATCGCATGAAAGCAAGATACGTGTTAAAAAAATTGGGTGTTTTACTCTCAAAGGAAGAAGCCTTTTTTTTTTGGAAGAAAAGTGAGGACTCCGCTAGTCTGCTTGCATGATTGAATGCACTTAGATGTTTTGGAAATTATAATTATTTGAGTTAGTCAAATGGGGAGAAAATAGAGTGTGATTGAAGTGTTTAGACTCGGTTTGATGAGCTTTAGATGAGTATAAAATGTTATTATTTATCAAGTATACAATAATAAATTGCAAATCGACAAGAAGTGATCAAGTACTCGTTAATTTTGTTATAATACAACATGAATTCTAGAGTTGAGGAAAGACGCTACATTCTTGGTGCAATATTTTAGTTGTTATGAAAGAAAATAGGTAAAAATTTCATTGTTGCCTCATTTCATTTCAACGCAGAGGTTAGTACGGGATGTATATTCTTGGATAAATCCAAGTGAACAGAAATTTTTTTTATAGAATTTTTACCTACACTCACATGGGTAGGCCCCATGCAGAACCCAAGGTAATAAAAATGGCCAAAAAATCCCCTCACCCCCCTCCCCCTATTGTGAGGTATCGGTGGGGGTTTTGTAGCTCAAGCAAAACTCTATATTCTTAGAAATATATGTAAATATCGAAGTAATCGTTTAATTTCTCTTTAGAAAAATTGACGCGATGCATGCAAATAGGAACTGTCCAAAATTTCAGCAAATAATTGATGAAGGGTCAGCAAATAATTGATGAAGGGTAAGAAAAATCAGTGTAGAATATCATCCCATATAGCCAACAAACTTTCTGTCACTCGTGATTATGAGAAATCAGATTTTCCACAGTTTAGTGCACTTATTCAAGATTTTATTGAGTTTTAATAATTTAAGGCTGCCTCCATACCCAAGTGGAAACTCCCAAATGTACATTAATGACTTGAGTAAAATTTTTAAAAAGTAATGTGATGATTGAGGATACGACTTTAGTATTGAAGGAAATGTCAATAATATGAAGCCTTTTATGAGGTGACTTGACTCACTAATTTTTTTCTGGTAAGACCCGCATAGAAATATGTCATCGACGTGAGTAAAGCCTAAACAACGATAGTATTTATGTCATTCGTGAGACTTATTATAGAGCACGTGGTGCATAATAAAACGGTATTGCTTTTTGAAAGTTTAAGCAATGATCTATTATAGGGAAAGTAGATTTAAGGATTGATTTTAGTTGCTTAGATACTGTAGACAGTATTTTTTATGGTCGCTAGGTGTTGCAAAGGACTAACTTTTCACTATCTAGGTGCTCTGTTAGGAAGGGTCCCACGGACTTCTTCCCTAGAGATCAAGCCGTAGTCCCTAGTCTAAGGCCAACTACGTTCTCGCAAGAAGAATTAAGGACACCCAATTTTGTGAAACAATAGCTCAATATGGGCTAGATAGTGGGTATGGAATGAGGGAGAGAGAGCCGAGATGGGGGTGGGAATTACCGGGTTTGCAGCTTCTCTACTGGGGATTTTCACCCAGGCGCTTGGTGTTAGCCAAGAAGAGAGGACTTGTTCTCTGGATGAGCTTTACTGATACTCATTCTTCTTGAGAAATCGCCCCCAGTTGAACTCAGCCTAACGAGTAACGCAAGCTTTTGAATAGTATTACCATGTACGAGGGAAAAAGGATATTTACCTCTTCCTTTTCTACTACTCTAACTCGAGTGGTGCCAGAAGCAGGTTACATTATCCTTGCCGGTGAAATTGTTAACCACAAACACAATTTCGATAGATACAAACATGAATTCGCGCAACTGTTTTTCCCCAACAACAAAAATACAAATCAGTACATGAATTGGGATTCTGTAGCTTAATTGATATCTTCTAGACACCTACTTCTGCCTCTTGTATATCTTCCCCAAGAAGGACTTCAACACAGCCTGAACTGCTGTACTCGGATGAGCTTCAATCGAGCTAGTTAATCTCTCATAAATCTTGTTTTCATAATCTGCAAACACGCCCTTAAGATTGATATCATTATAAAGTTCTTTAACTTTAGCTACGTGGGCAGCATCTGCTTTGCCATAATGCTCCTGGTGATAAAAATGCAGGAGTTAATATAATTATTCATCTGATATGAACAGACTGACAGAATTCAATTAAGTTGCTTCTTACGAATAAAATTTTCTTTTGTTCTTCATTGCAATGTTCCAAGGCTTTTACAACGAGCGATGAACACTTGAAATCTTCAATATCCGTTCCAATCTGATGAGGCATAAATCATAATGATGAAGTAAGAACGGATAGCAATCACGACGTTTACATTTCAAGACTATTTCGATGTTAGAAATGGAAGGCGAAGGAATTCACCTTTCTGATGTTTTCAGGATCTCCGAAAGAAATCTATGTAATCGTCCTAAATAAATAGAAAACACGTTACACCAAGGATAGAATGTCAGTAAATTATTGGTTTATTGCTTGCATTTAATCATATACATATGAAATGACAGAAATGGAATGCCAATCCTCAGGCTTCATTTGTACACTTAGCAAGGGGTGACATTTTGTCGCTATTTGGTAACTTTTCCCTATTTTTTAACCACACGTTTTCCAAAAAATCATTTTCAGAAAATCTATTCTCAAAAAGCTACGTCAAGAGGCTCTTTGTAACCGTTAAAATTAACAAAAATCTCATAGAAGTTGAAAATTCTTGTAGTACAAAGCATGGAGGATCGCTTTTAGCTTGAGTAGAGATGTGAACATTACTTCACGAAATTTTAAAGCGATACTTTTTTTGACATTTCTTGTTAGTAAGTTTTTGTATCGCTGAAAATGTAAAAATAAAACAACTGACACGTTCAAGCTTAGCAACTTAGTTGTACTTGAAAGTAAATTCCCATGTCGACGAGTACATTCTTCATGTCTACATGGTGGTCTAAGTTCTCACCAGCCATAAGCAATGCACAGGCAACCTGCGTAAACATCAGGAATTAGGAATTATCACAATTCAATAACATCATTTTCATGACGACTTTGGATTAGTAGAATGACAGATTAGTCGGTAACTAACCGGAAGGTAAAACGACTAGTAGGCAGTCTTATATTGAACAATTCGCCGATGACTGCAAACAATCGAGCAATAAAGTTAAATTTATCAGAAAATACAAGAAAATCTGGGGACTGAATTATGAAACTGCATAAGAACACAAGATTTTACAAATTTTCTGACTCGCGGTTGCAACGAGTATTTTGATAGGTCTTTTTCTCCTTCAAGAGTCATAATCAAATCGATCATCTGTCCTGAAGCAGTTTGGAACTCGACCTAAAAACACAAAAATAAAAGTTTTTAGTTCATATCTAAACATGAAAAATGTTAATCAAGGTACTCATGGGCGGACGCAGACTTTTTATGTTGGGGGGGCACAATCAAACTTTCAAAAGTAACGAAAAAAATTAAAGTAAGAGATATTTTATTACAATTGTTCTTTACGTGTCCTTGTACACCCATAAATTTGGCTTATTACAACTCTAAGTTCTCTTGTTTCTTTGCGCCTTAAATGACTGATTTTTGTGCATGGTTTTCTCATTATGGTGTCTCATGCTTTTTTGAACCTTCAATTAACTGATACATTTGTAATTCTGATAGATTCCTAAGTTTTTTTATATAATAGATACCCGTCTCCATCGGTATTTCTGAGGGCCATAATGTATTGGTTCCTGCCAATTCTTCTTGATTTGGTTCATTAGAGAATGTTTTGTCCATTTTAACCTTCGAATATAAGTTGTTTGGATTTTGCAGATATTTGCCGCCTCGTTGATTTCTATTGGTTCAATCTCCTTTTCATTTTTGTTACCCTTTTTCATCATTCAATTTTTGTCTATTCTTTTAAATTTGTGATGAATATTTTCTTGCCTTCCACATATTGAAAAATCATTGAGCAGATCCCAATAATTTTAGGAAGTACGAGGAGGCATTGGACCTAAAAGGAAACGCGCGAAGCAACAAGCTTGAAAGTCCCTAAATCAAAATTGTCAATGGCTTTCTCAATAAAATCAATTGTCTTCTCCTAAATCCCTAAAAGCCCTAATTAAAAATCCATAACTATCAATTTCCAATAAAACCCTAAATCCCTAAAAGGCTAAATAAAAATAAATAAAAAATTAAAACTCTAAATCCCTAAATCAGAAACCACATGACCGTGAACCTATGGAAGAAGTCCAACGGTAGAATCCATATAGAAAGGGTGGTCCTTCCTCAGTAGTTCACGTAAAGAGCTCATCGTAGACCAATGGCTAGTTGTAGAAACCGGTAAAGCCGGCAGGCTTTCGATTGCTAATACGAAGAGCAGGAGGCTCTGCAAGACCCACTCGTCTTCCAGCTCCTGATCCTACTACCGGCGTTGGCTGACTTACATAGTTGTTCTTTGCTTTGTCTTAGTCCTAAACTCAATAAATTGACACAATTCATTCACCTCAATAACAGTTAAGAAACACAGACACATTTACACAAATGCTTATACACATAGCACTGTAGCAGACTTAGCATTTAGCAAATAGCAGTTAACACAATTCTTGAAACTGAGACTTGAGAGTGGTGGAATGGCGGGAGAACTTACCTCACCAGACCAGAATGCCGGAGCCGAAGACTGAGAGAGGTGAGAGATGAGTGAAGACGGGCGAAGTTCGGAAGTTGGAGCACGGTCCTCGCGGTCACGGAGCTTGGAGGCTGGAGCTGTGAGTCACACCCAACGCGACCATCGTGAGCTAGAGAGGAAGGACTGAGGACGGGGGGGAGGCCGAGAGGGAAAGCACCGTCGGCGTCGGTAGAGCTTGGATTGGAGCGAGACGAGTGACAGGAAGGAAGCGATTTGGGGAGAGAGAGAGGTGTCTGGAGAAAATGAGAAATGAAAGTTTTTTCCTTTGATTTCGTTTTAATTTTTTTAAAAAAAATCCCAAAATCTCGGGGGGGGGGGGCACGTGCCCCCCAGGCCACCCCAGGTCCGCCAGTGCGTGAAGGTTAGACATGAGTCATTTACACGGGACATTATTAAGAAAGAAAATGATCTAAGTATTCGTTATACGTTTAGTCTTATCTAGTCCACTAATGCATATGTTTGTATTAGTCATGTTAAGAGAATAAAGTTCAGATAATTACCAGAATGCATTGTTATTCGCAGTAAAGTTAAACCGAGGTTCGTCTGTTATCGATAGCTACAAGTTGCTAAAAGAAGGCAAAGAGCTAACCAGGGATGAAGTTTTTCTTGCAATCGCTCTCGGTTGGTGTATTGAATGGGTAAGTTGACAGTGGTTTCTATAACTTCTGGTTTGCTGTTTTTTGGCAGCAGGACCTAAGCTACATTTTTCCTTCAAATAGCAGCTTCAGGCATATTTTCTTGATATTATGGATGGTTCTCATACGAGGCGTGGTCCACCATGTTGGTTTCGATTGCCCAAGGTTCGTGCTGAATGTGAATTCCCTCAATTTTGTATCCTGATTTGTCGAAGGATTATACCATCTTGAATGATTCATACTTCGGAACCACATTGCTCGAATTCTCACTTGAGAGAAGCCTTATTATGTGGATCTAGTAGATTTGTTCAGTGAGGTATACTGACAATTGAGTACCTTCACTGGCGGACCTGGGGGTGGCCTGGGGGGCACGTGCCCCCCCCCGAGATTTTGGGATTTTTTTTAAAAAAAATTAAAACGAAATCAAAGGAAAAAACTTTCATTTCTCATTTTCTCCAGACACCTCTCTCTCTCTCCAAATCGCTTCCTTCCTGTCACTCGTCTCGCTCCAATCCAAGCTCTACCAACGCCGACGGTGCTTTCCCTCTCGGCCTCCCCCCCGTCCTCAGTCCTTCCTCTCTAGCTCACGATGGTCGCGTTGGGTGTGACTCACAGCTCCAGCCTCCAAGCTCCGCGACCGCGAGGACCGTGCTCCAACTTCCGAACTTCGCCCGTCTTCACTCATCTCTCACCTCTCTCAGTCTTCGGCTCCGGCATTCTGGTCTGGTGAGGTAAGTTCTCCCGCCATTCCACCACTCTCAAGTCTCAGTTTCAAGAATTGTGTTAACTGCTATTTGCTAAATGCTAAGTCTGCTACAGTGCTATGTGTATAAGCATTTGTGTAAATGTGTCTGTGTTTCTTAACTGTTATTGAGGTGAATGAATTGTGTCAATTTATTGAGTTTAGGACTAAGACAAAGCAAAGAACAACTATGTAAGTCAGCCAACGCCGGTAGTAGGATCAGGAGCTGGAAGACGAGTGGGTCTTGCAGAGCCTCCTGCTCTTCGTATTAGCAATCGAAAGCCTGCCGGCTTTACCGGTTTCTACAACTAGCCATTGGTCTACGATGAGCTCTTTACGTGAACTACTGAGGAAGGACCACCCTTTCTATATGGATTCTACCGTTGGACTTCTTCCATAGGTTCACGGTCATGTGGTTTCTGATTTAGGGATTTAGAGTTTTAATTTTTTATTTATTTTTATTTAGCCTTTTAGGGATTTAGGGTTTTATTGGAAATTGATAGTTATGGATTTTTAATTAGGGCTTTTAGGGATTTAGGAGAAGACAATTGATTTTATTGAGAAAGCCATTGACAATTTTGATTTAGGGACTTTCAAGCTTGTTGCTTCGCGCGCTTCCTTTTAGGTCCAATGTCTCCTCGTACTTCCTAAAATTATTGGGATCTGCTCAATGATTTTTCAATATGTGGAAGGCAAGAAAATATTCATCACAAATTTAAAAGAATAGACAAAAATTGAATGATGAAAAAGGGTAACAAAAATGAAAAGGAGATTGAACCAATAGAAATCAACGAGGCGGCAAATATCTGCAAAATCCAAACAACTTATATTCGAAGGTTAAAATGGACAAAACATTCTCTAATGAACCAAATCAAGAAGAATTGGCAGGAACCAATACATTATGGCCCTCAGAAATACCGATGGAGACGGGTATCTATTATATAAAAAAAACTCAGGAATCTATCAGAATTACAAATGTATCAGTTAATTGAAGGTTCAAAAAAGCATGAGACACCATAATGAGAAAACCATGCACAAAAATCAGTCATTTAAGGCGCAAAGAAACAAGAGAACTTAGAGTTGTAATAAGCCAAATTTATGGGTGTACAAGGACACGTAAAGAACAATTGTAATAAAATATCTCTTACTTTAATTTTTTTCGTTACTTTTGAAAGTTTGATTGTGCCCCCCAACATAAAAAGTCTGCGTCCGCCCATGCCTTCACGTACATTGTAGTCCAAAAACTACAATAAAGTAGCATACACAATGAGCACTAAATCCATGGTCGACTAAATGATCCTTTTTTGACATTGATAACGGCAAGGTGGAGGATCCTCCAACAACCCCTGCTCGCTGTGGCTCTTTAGCATTGTAGTTTTGTTCGAGTACTTTTAGCAAATTGCTCCTGAGCCAAATATTTGTAGTATTAGCCCCAACTTATTTTTCGACTATCAAGTTGGTTCAGACTTCAAAAAAGAACAAATTATGTTTATGTACTTTCTGTATAATTGCATTATTACTTCATTTCAAATTTTAAAATGAAAATAGTTTATAAATTCAATCAAATGAAGCATTAATTTTAACCATAATGATACAACTCATTATTATCCACCCATTTTATTTTTCTACTTCTAATTAAATGCATAAAACGTGTGCCGAATATATGTAATTAATTGTTTTATAGTATGGAAGTTGGCACAATTTTATTAATTAGCCCGATTGAGACCATGAACTAATCTCGGTCAAAATTGTTCAGCCCGGTCCAACTATGACGGCTTTCAGTGTTTGATGGGATATCCGGCCGAATTTTATTTCGATTTTGGTCCAATAAAAGGTGTAGTCAAAAAATAATTTAAAATGTATTAGTTGAAAAGTCTTAGTAGGTCGAATTCAAATAATTCGGTCCAGCATTTGGGGATCTTTCTATACCCACTTTTGTTTGGTAAAACTCCATTTAAAGGATCCGATAATCGAGCGGGACAACAGCCTCTTCAATTCCTGCAATCGCTAGTATTAAAACATCGATTTATATGACATTTAATTCTACTTTTCATTGAGCTAATCACTTAGCGACACTTAGATTGGTGTTGGAGTAGTGATGACGCTAGATAACATTATTCATCAATCAATGGAACCGGTGCCTCAAATTTCCCATATAAAAAAGCTTTAGGTTAAGGAGAACAAAGACAATCAAGGATGTTGATCATTTGGATGGGATTCGTGTTAAATGGTAGATTGTGTAAGGTTGTATATTTCTGCTTGCTGTCAGCAACAGTTCATGACCTCAGAATTGTACCATGCATCTCCATGATAAGTTCTAGAAGAGTCTGTGTACAGGGGGGAAAAAAAACAGAAAGAATATAGAATACACACAAATAGGTGGACCCCTTTGTTTTGATAATATTTAATTCACATGAGACACACCCCCCATGTGAGTATTTGTATTTTTTCTGTATAACAAGCAGAAAAAATTCTTTCTAGAATATTCTTGAATTTGAAACATAGTAGGACCAAATTTAGATGAGCCCTCAAACATACAAGTTACAACTGCTCAATTTTATCACATGCTTCTCTTAATCTCGTCTAAGTCTGTCGAATACAGTATATCGAATCACAAAGTTATTTTCTTTATGTCAAATGCGCTAACTTGCTGCTTTTTGCATCACCAAGAATCATAATTGGAGTTGATCCCAAAAAAGTTATCCCTGGTGTATATATATATATATATATATATATATATATATATAATTCAAAGAATTCAGGTGTCGTCACACGTGTGATATCAGATTAGCAGAGAAAAGATCATTAAAAAGGAAAGTACTTAGGACTGATGACTATATAAGCATGTGACAAGTACAAACATTTACTAAGATAAGTTACATTATTCAAGTAGTACGAAGAGAGTATTAAGAGATCTATCTGTGTAACAGGCAGATAGTGCAACAGTAATTTTTTCAATTTCATATCATAGAACGTGCCACCCACGACGCTGGCCTGCAATATGTAAAATTTTCCATGTTCAGAACAACTGAATAATTCATGAGAATTTGTTACATGAAATTAATAGAGCACAGAATAAAAATGCTATTGATACGAAAATTGTGAATCAGATTTGTAAGATTAGTCAAGATTTAGTTTCATTTCACAAGAACTTGCTTACTGCTCTCTACAAGTTAATGCATAGGAGCAAGTACTCTCTATGCATGTCTGGTATGCTGTATTAGATACGATTAGACAGTGTTAAAAACAAAACAAAAAAAGAAGTTAAAATCTTGTTTATAAAAATATCTAGTCCCGTCCACTACTGCTTATCAAACACGCTGCTAAAAAAATCATGGGCTGATTACTTGTAGCAGTCGAGCAAAGCAACAAATCCTCAACTAATTGAATAAGACAAACCATAACAATCATGAAAGAAAAAACTTACATGAGTTCTATAACAACAGAAGATGCACCTCCTCCACCATTGCATACTGCAGCAACCCCAAATTTTCCATTTTTCTGCCTCAGCACCTGCAAAACCATCAAAACTTGTGGGGGCAGGTTTCTTTCTTTCTACTTTCATAATTCTTTGTATTTTTACTTATATTTTTTTTGGTGGGGGTGCGGAGATCCATGGGTCTGGCTGAAAAATCAGGATGTAAACATGAAAACATTGCTGTAATTTCACAACAAACAAAGTTTGCACAAGCAGAGAGCATACCCCTAACAATGTGACCAATATTCGAGCTCCACTACAACCCAAAGGATGTCCCAAAGACACAGCGCCACCATGCACATTCAGATTTTCCTACAACATGAATAGGTACTATGTTATGAAACAAAGTAATTAAATATTCATGGGCAAATTAAACAATGTGGAGAAGAAAATGGGAAATCAACAAAAGATACACTATATCTTGAAATAAGCCTCCTAACTAGTCAAACTTGGCCTAATTGCAGAGTGCAGAGAGGAAGCTACAGACTCACAGGGTCAATATTGAGCATCCTTTGATTAGCAAGAGCCACGACCTGTATTTATGAAATCAGAGTTTTGTTGGATAAGCAAGGTACAGAATATCAATAAGTGTTGCGTAGATCCTTACCGAGAAGGCTTCATTTATTTCGTAGTAATCAATATTAGATGCTTCCAATCCAGATTTTGATATTGCTTTCGGTATTGAGAGGGCTGGAGCAGTTGTAAACCATTCTGGAGCCTGCCCAAGCAATCTAGTTGCAGCATTAATACACGAACCCAACAAAATCAAGATTGTTACATTCCTTACATACCTGAGCTGCATCAGCATAGCCCCTGATTTTGGCAACCACTTTTAATCCTAATTTATGTGCCATTGCTCCACTCACTAGTACAAGTGCAGCAGCCCCATCACTTTGCAGAGAACCGCAAACAGTAGATGACAGGCAATAAACATGTTGAAAATAACATTTAGATGATATACATTTGGCACTATCTAACAGCTTAATCTTTTAAATCAAGTAATGGAACATGGTATCAGAGCTTAAGGTCTTGAGTTCAAATCTCACTGCTACCCATTTAAATAAATTGTCCATGAGTTAAACTTTGATTGGAAAAAGTAAATCCGGCCTACACAAGGGGCGTGTTGAAGATACTATTTAAATGATATTCATTTGGCCCTATCTAACGGAGCAAAACATAATATGTACACAAGAACAGACCAACAGAAGAAATGATGGTGGTATTGTGTTGGACCACCTTATTCAAAAGATAAAGCGGTTAAAGGGGACAAGTCATAAATTTAGACTTCAACATATCCCCTCACGTGCATGCTGGATTCTATTTCTCATCAAATGCCTAATGCGTGCAAAGTTTCCATAAAATGCCTTGCAGTAGAACTTGATCCCAGGACCTTTACTCGTTCTAATAGCTCTTAGATAAGATGGTTCAACATGTTGCATCCATGCTAGACAAGTGGACTTGCCCAAGACACACGATAAGGACAAGAAGACTCATTGATGGACAAACACATGTGCACACTACACGAAGACACACGTACAAGCATGAGAGAAGGGTGAATGAAAGCAGACAAACACATGCACACACACACAGAGAGAGGGAGAGGAGCGAACCTTATACTAGATGCATTGCCAGCAGTAATAGAACCCCCATTTTTCTTGAAACTTGGTCGAAGCTGTCTTAATCTAGATGCATCAAACTGGCAAGATATAACATAAAGAATTTAGAGAGAGAGAGAGTCCATATTACAATTATTTGAACTGTTTCATACAACTAGGACACCTCAGGATCATCTCTTTTTACTTAATACAAGGGAAAATAGAAAAATACCCCTACAATATCACTGCATCCAAAATTATCTATTTATCTACGAGAATGAGTTTTTCTTTTAATGAGATGAACGTGATAACATAGAATATCAGTTATCGGAAATTGCAGCAAATAACAACATTTTTATTTCAACTTACTAACTAGAAGAAAAATCAGAACCACTGGAATACGTTTCAAAGGTAAACAAAATAAATCTGAAGAGTTAACATGATTCATGCTTGCTGGTCAATTTTCATCATGTTTTCATCCTCCTTGCACACAAGCACAAGGCAAAAAGAGGTAAATAAAATATTATACCTAATATTTAAAAGCATACCAGATCTAACAAAGAACTTTTAAAACTCAATACCAAACTATTTCATTTTATTCACCTTTCCTAAACCTTCATCCTTGTCAACAACAATAGTTGGTTTCCCTCTTCCGCTAGAAACTTCAACCTGTATGTTTAATTCAAACTTTATTCACACACAAAAAAAGGGAAAAATAGCCACTCTTAGCACATCATTGCAAGTTTCCATGAGTCAGGATTCTTGCCGGAACTATCTCCCATGTAAATGCACCACTGGTTTGTGCAGCAATTCCACGCTCAAAACTTTGAATAGCATAAGAATCCTGGAAAAGAGAGGTTGATAAAGAAAAGTAAAAAAATTAAGACACTGAGGTTATAGATACCTTGAAAGCAAATTAAAGTACAAAAAATAGACTATTCTAACATCTTAACCAAAGAAAGTACACTCCATCCCATAACATAGGGAATATGTAAACAAAAAAGGTGAAAAGGTGAAATAAAGTTACAACATATTTTCTTGGTTAATCATCATCTGGTCATTTTGTAAATTTCCCATGCATGATTTCCTCATAATTTCAATAACAAAAGTAGCAAATCAACAAGAACAATAACAATCTATGCATTATTCCCAATTAATTTTGGGATCAATATCCTTTTTTGTTATCCCATTCGGTTTATTGCTACATGTTGAAACACTTCATCTAAAAACTTAAGCTGTAGAGACAACCATACGAATATCATTTAAATCTCGTTTTCAACAAATCTCCTCGTATAAGTTGGATTTATTTTCTCCCTCCATGCACAATTTCATTAAATTAGTGGCACCGAGACTTAAACCCAAGTCCTTTGTATGCTAAGATACCATATTGAGCCACTTCATCTAAAAATTTAAGTTGTTAGAGAGGACCATATGTATATCGTTTAAATCTTTCTTCAAAACTACGTCTACTAATCTTAGCAACTACAATAAGTCATTTAGTTTTGGTTTACCCCTCCTTGATCTAACTTATTCTACTAAAATGGAATCACTCTTATGCACAAGAGTGTTATTGTTGTCTATCAAATGCATCAATCGCCTAGGTTATCCTCAATCAGCATCACCTCCACTTGTTGGCCTATATTTTTATTTCTTACCTTATCCATTCTAGTATGACTACACCTCCATCTTAACATCCTTATTATTCTTATGTTTATCTTAGACATTTTGTCCTTTAACACCCTAACATTGAATATTGTAAACCATAGTGCGGGAATCTGAAGACAGGTTACAAAATTAAAGAGAATGTCCACAAGATACTACCTGTTCTTCTCTGGTAATATTACATCGATCAGCACATATTTCTGCACAAACACCCATTCCAATATCATTATAGACGTCCCATAGACCATCTTTGAGCATGCCATCAATAATACTATCATGTCCTAGCCGAGATCCCGTCCTGTTAAAATGCATTGAACAGCATGGTAGTCATGGTGCTTGCCTCAAGAATAAGACCAAGGTAGACTATGTTAGACTCGAACAGGAAGTTAGAGCTTTTCCATAATAAAGATCAATAAGAATGGAAAATAATCAAGGTTTTATAAGTGATGGACTATGAACCATCTGTTGATATATCAAGGCCATTCAGAAAGTTAACCTACAAAAATTCCTTTCTTGCAGTAGACAAAAGAATAAAATGAGATGTATTGATATCTGTTATCATAAACCATTAGGCTAACCTTCCTTGAGGGAGATACTTTGGTGCATTAGACATGCTTTCCATGCCACCAGCTACGACTACATCATTTGTACCTGATTCTATTGTTTGTGCTGCAATCATTGTCGCTGGGTTGAAGAACAAAGATAGTAACACATTATTTACAAGTTTTTTCAACTACAAGTCTGAGCTACTATAGGACTGACTGCCAACCTTTCATTCCAGAAGCACACACTTTGTTAATGGTGGTGCATATAACAGAATTAGGTATACCAGCGCCTAATGCGGCCTGTCTGGCTGGGGCTTGGCCTAAATTTGCACTAAGAACATTTCCAAAGAAGACTTCTTGCACCAAAGATGGATCCGCATTTGCTCTCCTAAGAGCACCTGCAAAGGGCAGAAATTCAAACATGACGCGTATGCTTCGGACAAATCTAGCAGGCATACGGAACTATATTAATTCTTACATTCAATAGCTATAGAACCAAGTTTTGTAGCGGGCAAGGATGAAAGGGAACCAAGGAAGCCACCCATTGGCGTTCGTGCAACACCAACAATGCAAACATCTGAGTGGAATTCATTAATGGATTAGCTCAATCCCCAAAATTGAACCTTTGCAATGTATAATAATGTAAAAAACACACACTGTCACAACTGATTAAAATCTTCCATAGCTAGAAAAGAACGTATGATTAATGAAACTTGAAAACAAATGTAAGGGTCCATTAACGTGAATTTATAAATTATTCTCTAGCCCAGATGCTAACTGTGTGAAAAAATTTAGCACCTCTAGGTTTAATTGAATTATCTGCTTTTGAAGCCATGGAAGCCTGCAACAAACCAAGAAAATACTCTATGGATCAACGAAGAAGATGATCTGAAAGAAGGAAAATGAGATGATAATCAACATATATTCTTAAAACATCAACAAGTAATTACATCAAAAGTTTAACTGACTAGTGTGATGACAACAATGATAAATAATAAAAATAAACAATTTTCAAGAAACATTCTGATAGTGATCATACTTAAACCAAAGTACAACCGAATCAATTCTGTTGGGAAACTTCTTTCTAATTTCTCGACCCGTATGTTTAAGCTTTGAGAATGAGGGGCTCGCTGACGGTGGCAGTTTATAGAGAGGCGTGCCCAGTTGGCAAGTTGCAAATTGCAAATTCTGCTGCGTGCAGAGGACATCCCCACCGAAATTCAGATTAGACATAGCGTGTGGGCCCCTTCTTTCAATATTTTAAACTCACGTGGGCCACACTAGTTTTTCATCAAGGACGTGTTCGGTAGAGATTAAAATCGAATTAAAATTGAAAAATTAGTTATTATTGTTGACTTTTATTAAACAAGTGAGACCCAATAACGGCTATATTTTCAATTTTAATTGAATTTTAAATTGTACCAAACAAGCTCTTAAATTCCGTTGGAATTCTTTTGTACAAATGCATTTTTTCATTTATCTTGTAAGTTAAGCCGATCATTTTGACATCATCCAAATTGACATGATTTGATCGGCGAAGAAACTATTTATCTCTTTAAAATATCCAATAACATGTTGTCACATAGTACAATATAAAAAATTATATGTATATATCATGATTCTTATCTTGTATTGTATGGTAGAAAGGCTCAATAGTTGATAGTTGTTTTAAAAAAATCAAATGAAATTGATTTTATACATATGGATAATTAATAATTAAGGGTCTGTTTGAGCCACATTATTTTGGAAGAATGTATTCTGAAATAGTAGATTGATGGATAATGTGTGGTTGGAAAAGAAAGAAAAATTATTGATGTGATGCAAAATATTATTTTATTGAAGAATGTGTGGTTGAAAATGAATAGAATAATGAAAATGAAAATTTTAATGTGTACTAAACAGGGGCTAAATATAGTCCGGTTTGATTTTGACGAGATTAAGATTAATTTTAACTCATGTTCTACTGTGTCCATAATTTTTCAACACACAATTTATTAACTTTTGTTAAAATCAATTAAAAATTTAATTTTAATCTCGCCTATCAAAGCCATAAAAAATTTAATTTTTAATTCTACATAAACAATTAAAGACACTTTTTTTTAATTTTTTTTTCACTTTTAGCCCTTCTCTTGATTTCACTAAAAGAAAAAAGAAAAAAAAAGAAGAGGCAATTTTCACACTCGTGGAGTTCTAGTACTAGACATCGGTTGAACTCGAAGTTTCGCTTCTAATCAAGCTCACTTTAATTCTTTTGTTATTCTCTTGAAGTGAACTATTCGAACAATTCTGTCGGGACCCGTAATGCGTTACACATTAAGTTGAATAATGATCCAATCATGGCTTCTCAATTTTACATTCGAGCTAAATGGCCCAATCAACATACTCAGTTGATTTTAGAAGTGTAAAAATGATTGGTTGGCCAAGGCACGAAGACTTAGCCTATGTTTGACACCCATTTTGGGAGAAAAATTGGTTTTTAAATAGTGATTGATGGAAGAATGTGTGGTTAAAAAGTAAGGAGAATTTTTGGGTTTATGTGTAATATTATTTTATTAATAGAATGTGTGGTTGAAATAAAGAAAGAGAAAAATAATGAGAATGGGAAAAAAAATGGGTGTCAAACATAGACTTTGTATCGTTGCATGAAATATGCAAAAGATAATCAACTAGTTTAGTTCTGACGAGCTCACCATTCGGAAATACCCAAATCCTGGAACCAGGGCATGGCCGATTCATTCTCTTTTATAGGTAACACTAGTTTTTGCCCGTACGATGTACAGTTTCGTGATGTTGTAGGTAGTATTAGTATTTTAAATGGGTTGAGTTATCTTCCATTCAAGTATATGTTCTATATAAAACATTTTATTCATGACCTTACAAGGAAATCTAAGATCATCACTAAACAGAGCATACAAACTATAGGTACAGATCCTATAACTTCAGATTCAGTAAAGATCAGGCAATTCATAGTGAATTCAACTTGTACATTTTTTAGTAGATCATAGTTGAGCTCATATAATCAACAAGATCACAAACTAATATTATTAATTAAATCAACGTCTTCACGAGATTATCAGGCTTTTCAAAACTTTTACAAAAAATCACAATTATCATTATGGAATTCACAGGCACACTGTAGGTTATAGCTGTTTTGCCAAATTTCAGCAAGATAGTTGTATATTTAAATTGCAACTTACCATACTTGAAGTCCTGAAACTCCAACGCCAACATTTCCTGCTGATCATGTGTCATTTTCTCCTCTACAAACCTCTTAAACTGCTTAGCCTCCATCTGAATCTCTGCCTTCTTCCTCTGCAACCTTAGAATCATCGACATGGCCTCATTGACAGCTGAGGAGGCCGCATCCCTCTCCTCCTCCAACTCATCTATGAGGTCCTGAATGGTCTGCTGTTGGCTGCTGACTATTTCACGCAATGCCATACACTCATTTCCTATTTCCACACAAGCATTTTGTGGTAAAATGAGACATGGGACTGTGAACTGGTTCTCTTCTTTAAGTTCATTGAACTTCCGTTTCACAAACCGGAGACACGTACCAAAAAATGACCCATTCATTGTCGAACAGCTACACCCACAGTTGCAACATTCAACCAGACTAATTGACAGGGGCATATCCTCAGAGTCCATGGATCAACACTCAATTCACTAAATCTCAAACACCCCAAATCAAATTCAACACTCCAAGAATCTAGTGTGATGCTAAAAATTTATTTCAACAACCATTTACAAAATCAAACGCTTCAAGGCCACCCTCCGTCAATATTAATAATTCCCTCAACATTATTTGGAAAAATTTCCCTTTTTTCCTCAATCCCACATATTATCGATGATTTCACCATCTTGTAGCCAAAATAATTCCTACAAAGAAAATTAAGAAGAAAAGACAATCAATTCTAAGAACTCTAAAATCTCACAATATCTACACTACCATATTCAAAATACAACGCGTGAGAACACGAATTACCTTGAGCTTGGAGGAGGATGAAAAGGTAGCTGAAAAATCAAGGTGAATATTTCCAGAATCTTCGCCGTTGGATTCTGGGAATGATATTCTTGGGAAATCTTTGGGTCTCCTTTTTACGATCGGGATATAGAATTGAAATGAGGGTGAAAACAAAAAATGGCTCATCGAACAATATAACTCATGAAATAAGAAGAAACATACAGGATTGGAAGAAATTGAAGGTCAGTTCCAGTAAATTGTTTGAACTTGACCTTACTTCTCCTTCCTAGGGCTTGATTTGGTTCGTCGAGAAAGGAACTCGTGGAAAAGCAAGAGAAAGTGTGGAGAGTTTAGTGCTCTCCATGCATGCACGGAGGTGGCCTCCATGCGCGCACGGAGTGTTTCTTAATGTTTTTTTTTCTTCTAACTTCCAATTAAAGAAAAATCATCTGCAATTAATAATAGTTAGAGTGTGTTTGGTATAGATTAAAATTGAAAAAGTGGCACCCGGCTATATTTTCAATTTTAATTGGATTTTAGTTTCTACCGAACACTCCCTTAGCCTCTCTTGATTTCTCTCTACTTCTTTCACTGCAATTAATAATAGTTAGTCTCCTTTCTCTTGATTTCTCTCTACTTCTTTCACTGGTCTCTGTAACTTTTTATCATCTTCTATATAAAATTTTAAGCATACATACTATAAGTAAAAACTAAAACTGAAAAAATAATTTTAAGCCTACACAGTATCAGGCAAAAACTAAAATTGAAAAAACCAAAAGCCCTTACCCGATGGAGATTGTTTTGCCATTTCACAGCGCTACTAAGAAAAAGCGAGAGAAAACTGAATTATTTATTTATTGTTTGAAATCAAAATATATTTGCATGTATAGTGTGGACCGTGGCAAAATACATACAGTGTAAATAAATCGGTTTGTAGATTTTTTAAAAAAAAATAAGTCGGCACATTTTTTTTTCGCAGAGGTTTTTTTATAATTAGGTCGGCAAATTTTTTTTAGCAGTAACCAGAAATGAATATGAAAGAGGGATAAAATGGGAAGAGAGAAATACGTCCAGAATAAACAGTAAACAGAGGATTCCCTCTTTTAATAGAAAAAAAGAAAAGAGAGAATTGCACACTCATTAACATCTATATATACATGTATTTATATGTCTCTCTGTAGAAGAAAAATCAATCTTCATGGACAAGAAATATAAGAAGTCATTTGCATGGGAAACACAACTACATGGTTTCCATAGAATACCTCCTTCCAAGGTGATAGGGTTGATTAGTCAACAATTGAGGCATTGATGCTAGTGATACAGTAATTTGTGAGTTAACATTTCGGAATGAACAGTGAATACCAAGTCATCTCTTTTGGACGCTAGTGATACAGTAATATGTGAGTAATATTTCAGAATGAACAGTGAATACCAAAGCTTCTCTTTTAAGAGAGTAGTGATTATAAACATAGAGCACAAAAAATTCTAGCAGTAGAACGCAACATAATTATGAAATACTCTCGACGCTGTAAGTACAAAAAAAAAAAGACTCGGTATCATCACACTCTCCAGCAAGTTACAACTACAAATATTTGGTAGCAAAGCTACATAATATGAGCCAAGAATTATAGCTATACAAAAACTTGACCCTTGCAAAATATTAAGAAGGCATTTGCTCCATTTCAAAACTGCAAAAATTCTCTTTTTTTACTGTCGGAGTCGGTAAGCTACATTTCTATTGTTTGCTGTACTGCAGGGGATCTGCATGCTTATTTATTAGGCTATACTGCTCGAAAGGTATTATCTTCTTGCATTCCAAAAATAAACTGCACACTTAAGATGACTTCCCCTGCGAAACTATCGGCCTCCGGTTATTCCAAACTCGACCCTTCCACATGCCCTACATTTGACAAAAACTGTATTAGTATGGAGGGTTTGAATGCAAAGAGGTATATTTAAATGAAAGCTGATAGATAGATGTATTTCAGTACAAGAGGCTCGTGGTCTGAATATTCTGCATCCAAATCAGCAGATGCAGTCTTCTTGCTCGGTTGATGTAAAGCAGTTGGATAATTATCTACATCATCTGCTTCTTCAGCATCCTGCCTGGATTCTTTCCGGGTCCCACCTGGCCGCTTATCTTCTTTAGAATAAACTGTGTTATTATCAGACCTGAGAGCAACACAATGGGGTCTGTCAACATCCTCGCTCTGAGTATCTTCAGAATCACGTTCCACTTCCTTGGACACAATGGGACCACCTGACTCGTACATAGTGTCCTCTATTTGTTTCTCGTCCTTGCCCATTTGATCCTCATCAGATGCACTGTATGCAAACCAGTCATTCCGTTCCTCTGAATTGTCAATTAACATAAAAGAGTCAATCGAGAATATCAAATTGGCAACATAGATATATTTAAAAAAAAAGAAATCCTTGACGATAGGACAAAATACCATTGACAAGAAAAGAAATTTGATTCTATAACAAACAACCTTAGACAGTAAGATCCTCACCTGAGTCCAAATCATCAACAATGGACTTGGCGACGGATTCAGAGTGTTTAACACCAGGCCTTCCTCCATTTTCGATGGAGGAACTACTCTTGAATACACCATGTTGTCTCTGCTTCAGAGTTTTCCCTGAGGTTTTTGTTCCTTTTCCTCGAAATGATAGAGATCTGTCAGTCAATTCAAGTACATAAGATAATGAAACAACAGATATATTCCAAGTCAACTATTTGCAACTAATTTTATTGGATGTTCTGCACATGCATGGCATACGCACGATACTCGCACAACAATCGCAGGATACACACACGACAAATGCACGACAAACACACTCACAAAAAACGCACAAGCATACGCACAAACTCGGAGAAAGAGATGGCCAATTGAATGAGAAACGATAGTATTCTATCTAACATATGTAACTGTAGATTGGAAATGCTACAAGAAGGTAGAACTTACACTCCTTTAGGAAAAGAACCCTTTGTGGAATTTGACTGCTGCAGTCATGTAGAAATCATGTTAGATCTAAAGTCATCATCATTGCTCAAAGGTAAACCAGAACCAAACATGTATACTCGGGGCAGAGCCAAGCATTTATTATAGTGGGGGCATAAAGTATAAAAGTTCTGAAATACTGTGATCACAAAAAATATTAAAATGTCACATTTTTTCTTTCAATAAATTAAATTGTTCTTTACATGTTTTCATAAATCGAAATGCTACATAAGTGCCTCATTATTAATCATCAAGGATCCATTTGTAATTATGCTTTTCGAATTTGACATCGGAGATTAACATTGTAATCCATAATCAAAATTCTTAATCTAGGATTTGTAAGAAGTTGTGCAACATCAATCCTGCACTATTTGATTTGTTTCAGTCATCAATTTATTCTGTAGATAATAATATTTTTATACCGTAATTGTTGCATATTCAGTCCAACAAACCAAAATTAAGACATTATTTGAATAAAATTTACATATTAAAATAGCCACGGTATGGAAAAGATGCAATAAAAATTCTAAAAATATTTAATCAACACACTTCACACGAACAATTATCTAACTTGAAAGCAAAACTAGCAAAATAAAAAAAGTTACAAGGTACGAGAAAGAAATAAACAGAATTTTAGAGTTTTGACATTTTAGCTGGAGAGGATTTTATATGTATTTTTTACTCAAGTCCAGTGGGAGCAGTGGACCCCACCATAAATCCGCCAGTGCATATACTTCATATTAAAGAAGATGGTTTACATAAATATTTAGACCTTCAAAGCTTTTTGGCCATTGTCAAGAAGTTCCCAGAGCTCCTTCTCTAATTGAAGAACTTCCACATCTCC